>MJUU01052522.1:0-14676 GCA_002080025.1 Modiolus philippinarum | reverse complement strand
ACTTTTTAATTATTATTATTATTCTTGTTCTTCCGTAAGGCCTCTGTATTGAAAACCTTTTGACGTATCATTACGAAACTTCGCGTACTAACTGGAAGTTGAAAATTCTCTGTCGAAATCAGGTTTCGCATGAAATCTATTTTTAGTAACAGAGTTATCTCCCCGAACATGGTTTTTCTTGTTAGCAGATATACTCAGAAACCGTAACCGATATCAAAAATCTGAAGTGGGGAAAATGTTTCATTCATCTTCAGGATGATTTGTCATGCAAAAAAAAATTTTTGGGTCGCGACTCTGGTTACGCGTTTTTGACCCCTAAATATGCAAATTTCTCAAAGTTGTCAGATTTTGATGAAATTTGGTATCCAGGTTGCTTTAATAACCCTGATTACAAATCTGGGGTCAAAAAAATGTTTTGTCCGCCATTTTCAAAAAATGGCCGCCATTTGAAATTTTCCTACCGCGATATCTCGGAAACGATAAAAAATTTATGAAAACATTATATTGCAAAAATGTTCCTCTTATTGAGATCTACATTTAATTCAATAGAAAGAAAACAGTGCGACTAACGGTTTTGAGTTATAGCCCTTGACGCGTTTCGGTAAAACGTTTTTTTGCGAATAACTTTTGAACGATTACAGATAATATAGTAAACACATATGTTTAAAGTGATCAGCATGAAAAGACCTTCAATTTGAGTACCAGGTTGAAGGTCATCGGTGACCTTTGACCTTGACCTTTGACCTTGTTAGCGCATAAACTCAAAAACCGTAAGAGATTGGTGAAAAATTATATCAGTAAAAATGTTCACCACGTCAAGGGCTACATTTGTTTCATAAGGACCGAAGCTCTCCGATGACTCCCTGAAGAGTTATTGCCTTTGACGCGTGTTAGAAATATGTTTTTTCCATATAACTTTTAAACCTTTACAGATGGTATGGTCATGTAACATATCAAATTAATCAGCAAGGAGAGACCTTCAATTTGATCCCAAGGTCAAGGGTCATCAAGGTCATTGGTCAAGGTCATAGCCAATTTTTACGTTTTTTTTTATCGTAAAATCTTTAAAAACGATTAGAAATGGCTACTCTAATATATTGGAGACAATGTACATCTCATCAAGATGATTTTAAATATGTGACATGACAAAACATAACACTAAAACACAACATTGACTGGGAAAGACCTTGCAATTGTTCTCTGAACAATTGTCTTTTTATTTAAGGTCTTTCCCGACTCCAGTCGGAAAGACCTTATAGTAATTCTTCTGATTATTAAGGTCTTTCACCACAGTGAAAGATTCGGATTATTATTTTTTTATTCTTTTTCTTCCGCCGCAACCACTGTCTAAAAACTATGCGACATATCATTTCGACTCTTGGTGTGATGAATCGATATCACTGCGGGACTTCAAAACTCAGTCAAGCATATTGGGCTATTTTTAGTAACGGAGTTATCTGCCCGACACCGAAAAACCTTGTTAGCAGATCTCCTCCGTAACCGTAACCGATATCAAAATTCTGAATAGGGGAAAATGTTGGATTCATCCTCAGGATAATTTATCACGCAAAAAAACTTTTTTGGGTCACGACCCCGGTTACGCGTTTTTGACCCTTAAATATGCAAATTTCTCAAAGTTGTCGGATTTTGATGAAATTTAGTTTCCAGGTAGCTTTCATAGCCCTGATTACAAAAAGGAGGTAAAAAATTTTTTTCGTCCGCCATTTTCAAAATGGCGGCTATTCGAAATTTTGTTATCGCGATAAATTGCAAACGATAAAAAATTTATGAAAACATTATATGGCAAAATTGTTCCTCTCATTGAGATCTACATTTGATTCAATTGAACAAAACCTCTGTGAAGAACCGTTTTTGAGTTATAGCCCTTGACGCGTTTCCGTAAATTGGTTTTTTGCGAATAACTTTTAAACGCTTACAGATAATATAGTAAACATATATGTTTAAAGTGATCAGCATGAAAAGACCTTCATTTTGAGTACCAGGTTGAAGGTCATCGGTGACCTTTGACCTTGACCTTTGACCTTGTTAGCATATAAACTCAATAACCGTAATAGATAGCTGAAAAATTACATTAGCACAAATGTTCAACATGTCAAGGGCTACATTTCATTCATTTGGACCGAAGCTCTCCGATGACTCCCCGAAGAGTTATTGCCCTTGATGCGTTTCGGAAAGTGTTTTTTTGTGTATAACATTTAATCCTCTACAGATAGTACTGTCATGTAACATATCAAATTAATCAGTAAGAAGAGACCTACAATTTGAGTCCAAGGTCAAAGGTCACCAAGGTCACGGGTCAAGGTCATACCCAATTTTTTGTCTTTTTACTGTAAAAACAGTCATTAAAACTGTTAGAAATAGAAAATCAAATATATTGGACACAATGTGAATCTCACCAAGAAGATTTCAAACATAAGACGTAACAAAACATTACATTGACGGGGAAAGACCTTGCAATTGTTCTCTGAACAATTGACCTTTTAATTAAGTTATTGTTATTCTTCGGATTATTATTTAAGGTCTTTCACCACAGTGAAAGACCTTACTGATATTCTTCGGATTATTTTTTTTTTTTTTTATTCTTTTTCTTCCGCTGCAACCGCTGTAAAAAAACTACGCGACATATCATTTCGACTCTTGGTGTCCTGAATCAATATCACTGCGGGACTTCAAAACTCAGTCAAGCATATCGATCTATTTTTAGTAACGGAGTTATCTCCCCTAATACGGTTTATCTTGTTAGCAGATCTCCTCATAAATCGTAACCGATATCAAAATTCTGAATGGGGGAAAATGTTCGATTCATCCTCAGGATGATTAATCACGCAAAAAAACTTTTTTGGGTCGCGACCCCGGTTACGCGTTTTTGACCCCTAAATATGCAAATTTCTCAAAATTGTTTGATTTCCACCAAATTTGGTTTCCAGGTAGCTCTCATGGTCCTGATTACAAATCTGGGATAAAAAAAAATTTTTTGGCCGCCATTTTCAAAATGGCCGCCATTTGAAATTTTGTTATCGCGATATCTCGGAAACGCTAAAAAATTTCTGAAAACATTATATTGCAAAAATACTTGTCTTATTGAGATCTACATTTGATTCAATAGAACGAAAACTGTGCGATGAACCGTTTTCGAGTTATAGCCCTTGACGCGATTTGGTAAATCTGTTTTTCGTGAATAACTTTTAAACGCTTACAGATAATATAGTAAACATATATGTTTAAAGTGATCAGTAAGAAAAGACCTTCAATTTGAGTACCAGGTTGAAGGTCATCGGTGACCTTTGACCTTGACCTCTGACCTTGTTAGGGGATAAACTCAGAAACCATAAAAGATGACTGAAAAAGTATATCAGCAAAAATGTTCAGCATGTCAAGGGCTATATTTGTTTCATTTGGACCGAAGCTCTCCGATGACTCCCTAGAGAGTTATTACTCTTTACGCGTTTCGGAAAATGGGTTTTCACATATAAGTTCTAAACTGTTACAGATAGTATAGTCAAGTAACATATCAAATTAATCAGTAAGAAGAGACCCTCATTTTGAGCACAAGGTCAGAGGTCATCAAGGTCAGAAGTCAAGGTCACAGCCAATTTTTGGGATTTTTTCAGTAAAATCACCAAAAAAGGTAAGAGATAGGTGATTAAATAAAGTTGAAAAAGTTCAAAACTCTTATTTACATCATATTTTCGACAGGGATTGACAATAAAATCAAAATAATAACATGTTTTCATGACGAAAACTGGTGAAAGACCTTGCAATTGTTCTCTGAACAATTGACTTTTTAATTTTTTTTTATTCTTTTTCTTCCGTCGCACTGCTGTAAAAAAACTACGCGACATATCATTTCGACTCTTGGTGTGATGAATTGACATTACTGCGGGACCTCAAAACTGACGCAAGCATATCGGTCTATTTTTAGTAACGGAGTTATCTCCCCGGATACGATTTATCTTGTTAGCAGATCTCCTCAGAAACTGTAACCGATATCAAAATTTTGAATGGGGGAAAATGTTCGATTCATCCTCAGCATAATTAATCATGCAAAAAAAAATTTTTAGATCGCGACCTCGGTTACGCGTTTTTGACCCCTAAATATGCAAATTTCTCAAAGTTATCTGATTTTCACCAAATTTGGTTTCCCGGTAGCTCTCATGGTCCTGATTACAAATCTGGGGCAAAAAAATTTTTTTCGGCCACCATTTTCAAAATGGCCGCAATTTGAAATTTTGTTATCGCAATATCTCGGAAACGATAAAAAATTTCTGAAAACATTATATTGCAAAAATACTTGTCTTATTGAGATCTACATTTAATTCAATAGAACGAAAACTGTGCGATGAACCGTTTTTGAGTTATAGCCCTTGACGCGTTTTGGTAAATCGGTTTTTCGCGAATTACTTTTAAACGCTTACAGATAATATAGTAAACATGTATGTTTAAAGTGATCAGTAAGAAACGACCTTCAATTTGAGTACCAGGTTGAAGGTCACGATGACCTTTGACCTTGACCTCTGACCTTGTTAGGGGATAAACTCAGAAACCATAAAAGATGGCTGAAAAAGTATATCAGCAAAAATGTTCAGCATGTCAAGGGCTATATTTGTTTCATTTGGACCGAAGCTCTCCGATGACTCCCTAGAGAGTTATTGCTCTTGACGCGTTTCGGAAAATGGGTTTTCACATATAAGTTCTACACTGTTACAGATAGTATAGTCAAGTAACATATCAAATTAATCAGTAAGAAGAGACCTTCATTTTGAGCACAAGGTCAGAGGTCATCAAGGTCAGAAGTCAAGGTCATAGCCAATTTTGGGGATTTTTTCAGTAAAATCACCAAAAAAGGTAAGAGATAGGTGATTAAATGTAGTTGAAAAAGTTCAAAACTCTTGTTTACATCATATTTTCAACAGGGATTGACAATAAAATCAAAATAATAACATGTTATCATGACGAAAACTGGTGAAAGACCTTGCAATTGTTCTCTGAACAATTGACTTTTTAATTATTATTATTATTATTATTATTATTATTCTTGTTCTTCCGTAAGGCCTCTGTACGGAAAACTTTTTGACGTATCATTACGAAACTTCGCGTAGTAACTGGAAGTTGAAAATTCTCTTTCGAAACCAGGTTTCGGACGGAATCTATTTTTAGTAACAGAGTTATCTCCCCGACCCCTGTTTTTGTTGTTAGCAGATAGACTCAGAAACCGTAACCGATATGAAAAATCTGAGGTGGGGAAAATGTTTCATTTATCCTCAGGATGATTTATCATGCAAAAAAAATTTTTTTGGGTCGCGACCCCGGTTACGCGTTTTTGACCCCTAAATATGCAAATTTTTTAAAGTTGTCGGATTTTGATGAAATTTGGTTTCCATGTAGATCTGATGACCATGATTACAAAAAGGGGTCAAAAAAATGTTTTGTCCGCCATTTTCAAAATGGCCGCCATTTGAAATTTTCTTCTCGCTATATCTCGGAAACGAAAAAAAATTTATAAAAACATTATATTGCAAAAATGATCTACATTTGATTCAAATGAACGAAAACTCTGTGACAAACCGTTTTTGAGTTATTACCCTTGACGCGTTTCGGTAAATCGGTTTTTTGCTAATAACTTTTAAACGCTAACAGATAACATAGTAAACATATATGTTTAAAGTGATCAGCATGAAAAGACCTTCAATTTGAGTACCAGGTTGAAGGTCATCGGTGACCTTTGACCTTGACCTTTGACCTTGTTAGCATATAAACTCAATAACCGTAATAGATAGCTGAAAAATTATATCAGCAAAAATGTTCAACACGTCAATGGCTACATTTGTTTCATAAATACCCAAGCTCTCTGATAACTCCCTGAAGAGTTATTGCCCTTGACTGGTTTCCGAAATAGGTTTTTTGCGTATAACTTTTAAACCTTTACAGATAGCATTGTCATGTAACATATCAAATTAATCAGCAAGAAGACACCTTCAATTTGATCCCAATGTCAAAGGTCATCAAGGTCATCGGTCAAGGTCATAGCTAATTTTTACGTTTTTTTTATCGTAAAATCTTTAAAACCATTAGAAATGGCTACTCTAATATATTGGAGACAATGTGCATCTCATCAAGATGATTTTAAACATGTGACATGACAAAACATAACACTAAACACAACACTGACTGGGAAAGACCTTGCAATTGTTCTCTGAACAATTCTCTTTTTAATTATTATTATTATTCTTCCGTAAGGTCTCTGTACGGAAAACCTTTTGACGTATCATTACGAAACTTCGCGTACTAACTGGAAGTTGAAAATTCTCTTTCGAATTTAGGGTACGGACGAAATCTATTTTTAGTAACAGAGTTATCTCCCCGACCCCTGTTTTTGTTGTTAGCAGATAGACTCAGAAACCGTAACCGATATAAAAAATCTGAGGTGGAGAAAATGTTTCATTCATCCTCAGGATGATTTATCATGCAAAAAAAATTTTTTGGGTTGCGACCCCGGTTACGCGTTTTTGACCCCTAAATTTGTCGGTTTTTAAAGTTGTCGGATTTTGATGAAATTTGGTATCCAGGTAGCTTCAATGACCCTGATTACATATCTGGGGTGAAAAAAAATTTTTGTCCCCCATTTGAAATTTTGTTATCGCGATATCTCGGAAACGATAAAAAATTTCTGAAAACATTATATTGCAAAAATGTTCCTCTCATTGAGATCTACATTTGATTCAATTGAACGAAAACTCTGCGACAAACCGTTTTTGAGTTATTGCCCTTGACGCGTTTCGGTAAATCGGTTTTTTGCGAATAACTTTTAAACGCTTACAGATAATATAGTAAACATATATGTTTAAAGTGATCAGCATGAAAAGACCTTCAATTTGAGTACCAGGTTGAAGGTCGTCGGTGACCTTCGACCTTGACCTTTGACCTTGTTAGCATATGAACTCAAAAAACCGTAATAGATAGCTGAAAAATTATATCAGCAAAAATGTTCAACACGTCAATGGCTACATTTGTTTCATAAATACCCAAGCTCTCTGATAACTCCCTGAAGAGTTATTGCCCTTGACTGGTTTCCGAAATAGGTTTTTTGCGTATAACTTTTAAACCTTTACAGATAGCATTGTCATGTAACATATCAAATTAATCAGCAAGAAGACACCTTCAATTTGATCCCAATGTCAAAGGTCATCAAGGTCATCGGTCAAGGTCATAGCCAATTTTTACGTTTTTTTTATCGTAAAATCTTTAAAACCATTAGAAATGGCTACTCTAATATATTGGAGACAATGTGCATCTCATCAAGATGATTTTAAACATGTGACATGACAAAACATAACACTAAACACAACACTGACTGGGAAAGACCTTGCAATTGTTCTCTGAACAATTCTCTTTTTAATTATTATTATTATTCTTCCGTAAGGTCTCTGTACGGAAAACCTTTTGACGTATCATTACGAAACTTCGCGTACTAACTGGAAGTTGAAAATTCTCTTTCGAATTTAGGGTACGGACGAAATCTATTTTTAGTAACAGAGTTATCTCCCCGACCCCTGTTTTTGTTGTTAGCAGATAGACTCAGAAACCGTAACCGATATAAAAAATCTGAGGTGGAGAAAATGTTTCATTCATCCTCAGGATGATTTATCATGCAAAAAAAATTTTTTGGGTTGCGACCCCGGTTACGCGTTTTTGACCCCTAAATTTGTCGGTTTTTAAAGTTGTCGGATTTTGATGAAATTTGGTATCCAGGTAGCTTCAATGACCCTGATTACATATCTGGGGTGAAAAAAAATTTTTGTCCCCCATTTGAAATTTTGTTATCGCGATATCTCGGAAACGATAAAAAATTTATGAAAACATTATATTGCAAAAATGTTCCTCTCATTGAGATCTACATTTAATTCAATAGAAAGAAAACAGTGCGACGAACGGTTTTTGAGTTACAGCCCTTGACGTGTTTCGGTAAATCGGTTTTTTGCGAATAACTTTTAAACGCTTACAGATAATATAGTAAACATATATGTTTAAAGTGATCAGCATGAAAAGACCTTCAATTTGAGTACCAGATTGAAGGTTATCGCTGACCTTTGACCTTGACCTTTGACCTTGTTAGCATATAAACTCAATAACCGTAATAGATAGCTGAAACATTATATCAGCAAAAATGTTCAACACGTCAAGGACTACATTTGTTTCATAAGGACCAAAGCTCTCTGATGACTCCCTGAAGAGTTATTGCCCTTGACGGGTTTCGGAAATAGGTTTTTTGCGTTTAACTTTTAAACCTTTACAGATAGCATTGTCATGTAACATATCAAATTAATCAGTAAGAAGTGACCTTCAATTTGACCCCAAGGTCAAAGGTCATAAAGGTCGTCGGTCAAGGTCATAGCCAATTTTGGGTTTTTTTTTAATGTAAAATCATTAAAACGATTTGAAATGGCTATTCTTAATGGAGACAATGTGCGTCTATCAAGATGATTTTAAGCATGTGACATAACAAAACATGACATAAAACATAACATTGACTGGGAAAGACCTTGCAATTGTTCTCTGAACATTGTCTTTTTAATTATTATTATTATTCTTTTTCATCCGTAACGCCAATGACATAAAACTACGCGACATCTTATAACCAAACTTAGAGTGGTAGTTCGGTTCCAGGGTGGGACCTCAAAACTCACCCTGCGAAAAAATTCTGTTTTTAGTAACGGAGTTATCTCCCCAATCATGGTTTATCTTGTGTTCAGATCTCCTCGTAAACCGTTACCGATATCAAAATTCTGAATGGGGCAAAATGTTCGATTCATCCTAAGGATGATTTGTCAGGCAAAAAATTGTTTTTGGGTCGCGACCCCGGTTACGCGTTTTTGACCCCTAAATATGCAAATTTCTCAAAGTTATCGGATTTCCATCAAAATTGGCTTCCAGGTAGCCTTTGTGGTCCTGATTACAAATCCGGGGTAAAAAAAAAAAATTTTGGCCGCCATTTTCAAAATGGCTGCCATTCATACTTTTGTTTTCAGAATATCTCGAAAACGATAAAAACTTTCTGAAAACATTATATTGGAAAATTACTCCTCTCATTGAGATCTTCATTTGATACATTTACATGAAAACTCTGCGACTAATCGTTTTTGAGTTATAGCCCTTGACGCGTTTCGGTAAATTGTTTTTTGGCAAATAACTTTTAAACGCTTACAGATATTATAGTAAACATATATATTTAAAATGATCAGTGCGAAGAGACCTTCATTTTGAGTACAGGTTGAAGGTCATCGGTGACCTTTGACCTTGACCTTTGACCTTGTGTGCGGATAAACTCAGAAACCATAATAAATAGCTGAATAAATGTAATGAGAAAAATGTTCATTGTCACGAGACGCAACTTTGTTACATTTGGTCCGAAGAGAATCGACGACTCTATATATGAGTTATTGCCCTTTGAAAGATTTTGAGTTTCCGTTAATGCTTAATACTCCCAAATGATAAGTCATGAAGACCTGAAACCTTCTTTGTTAATAAGTGATATATGGCCATCTAAAAATGTCAAGGTCAAAGGTCGACGGTCAAGGTCACCGATGACCTTATTGCTTTAACTCTTAAACCGTAATAGATGGCTGAAAACATGTAATTAGAAAAATGTTCATTGTCATGAGACGCAACTTTGTTACATTTGGTCCGAAGAGATTCGACGATTCTTTATGAGTTATTGCCCTTTGAAAGATTTTGAGTTTCCGTTAATGCTTAATACTCCCAAACGATAAGTCGTAAAGACCTGAAACCTTCACCATTGTTAATAAGTGATATATGGCCATCTAAAAATGTCAAGGTCAAAGGTCAACGGTCAAGGTCCCCGATGACCTTAGGCCTTATTATCGCTTTAACTCGTAAACCGTAATAGATGGCTGAAAAGATGTAATGAGAAAAATGTTCATTGTCATGAGACGCAACTTTGTTACATTTGGTCCGAAGAGATTCGACGATTCTTTATGAGTTATTGCCCTTTGAAAGATTTTGAGTTTCCGTTAATGCTTAATACTCCCAAACGATATGTCGTAAAGACCCGAAACCTTCACCATTATTAATAAGTAATATATGGCCATCTAAAAATGTCAAGGTCAAAGGTCAACGATCAAGGTCACCGATGACCTTAGGCCTTATTATCGCTTTAACTCGTAAACCGTAATAGATGGCTGAAAACATGTAAAGAGAAAAATGTTCATTGAAATGAGACGCAACTTTGTTACATTTGGACCGAAGAGATTCGATGACTCTTTATATGAGTTATTGCCCTTTGAAAGATTTTGAGTTTCCGTTAATGCTTAATACTCCCAAACGATAAGTCGTAAAGACCCGAAACCTTCACCATTATTAATAAGTAATATATGGCCATCTAAAAATGTCAAGGTCAAAGTTCACCGGTCAAGGTCACCGATGACTTTGCCTTGTTATCGCTTTAACTCGTAAACTGTAAGAGATAGATGATCAAATGTATTTGAGAAAAAGTTTGTCTCATTGAGGTCTACATTTGACACTGGGGTACCAAAAAAAATAGACATTCATTCTGGACCTATGGCTCAAAAACCATTTTTCGAGGTCCAATTTTAGAGTTTTTTGCCTATATTTCAAAAACTATTAAAGATACAAAGAAACTATAAGAAGGTAAAATGTTCAGCTCAATATAGCCGTCAACATGGAGTCAAGGTCAAAGGTCAAGGTCCTTACCAACAACGTTTTTTGCCATAAAAGTCCTTAGCAACCATATGCAAAAAGTTTTGTAATGTTGTAAAGAGGAAATAAATGACATTGCCAACCGGAAGTGACTTTCCTGTCCTTTGCAACGAGCTAAATTTTCGAAAAAGTCCTTAGCAACCGGTTAGCAAAAGACTAATAAAGATCAGAACTTTTGCTTACATAACTCTTTGAACTGAAATAGACAACAAAATCAAACTCAAACATGTAATCATGGTGAAAACTGGTGAAAGACCTTGCAATTGTTCTCTGAACAATTGACTTTTTAATCATTTTTTTATTCTTTTTCTTCCGCCGCAACCGCTGTAAAAAAACTACGCGACATATCATTTCGACTCTTGGTGTCATGAATCGATATCACTGCGGGACTTCAAAAGTCAGTAAAGCATATCGATCTATTTTTAGTGACGGAGTTATCTCCCCTAACACGGTTTATCTTGTTAGCAGATCTCCTCATAAACCCTAACCGATATCACAATTCTGAATGGGGGAAAATGTTCGATTCATCCTCAGGATGATTTATCATGCAAAAAAATTTTTGGGTCGCGACCCCGGTTACGCGTTTTTGACCCCTTATTATGCAAATTTCTCAAACTTGTCGGATTTCCACCAAATATTGTTTCTAGGTAGCTCTCATGGTTCTTATTACAAATCTGGTATCAAAATTTTTTTCGGTCGCCATTTTCAAAATGGCCGCCATTTGAAATTTTTTTATCGCGATATCTCGAAAACGATAATGAATTTCTGAAAACATTATATTGCAAAAATACTCCTCTCATTGAGATCTACATTTGATTCAATAGAAGAAAAACTCTGCTACAGACCGTTTTTGAGTTATAGCCCTTGACGCGTTTCGGTAAATCGTTTTTTGCGAATAACTTTTAAACACTTACAGATAATATAGTAAACATATATGTTTAAAGTGATCAGTGCGAAAAAAACCTTCAATTTGAGTACCAGGTTGAAGGTCATCGGTGACCTTTGACCTTGACCCTTGACCTTGTTAGTGGATAAACTCAGAAACCATAATAGGTAGCTGAAAAAGTATATCAGCAAAAATGTTCAACATGTCAAGGGCTATATTTGTATCATTTGGACCGAAACTCTAAGATGACTCCCTAAAGAGTAATTGCCCTTGACGCGTTTCGGAAAAGGGTTTTTTACATATAACTTTTAAACTGTTACAGATAATATGGTCAAGTAAAATATCAAATTAATCAGTAAGAAGAGACCTTCAATTTGAGCACAAGATCAAGGTCATCAAGGTCAGAGGTGAAGGTCATAGCCAATTTTTAGGTTACTATTGAGAAAAACACATGACAATCAATGTTCAGAACTTTTGATTACATCACATTTTTTACCAAAATAGATAACAAAATCAAACTCAAACATGAAATAGTGAAAACTGGTGAAAGACCTTGCAATTGTTCTCTGAACAATTGACCTTTTAATTTTTATTTTTTTAAATTTTTTTTTCTTCCAACATTTGCAAAAAAGTCTTAAGAGATATCACTTTGATACTTTGTACCATTATTCAGAAATGGCTGGGCTTGACCAGCCTGACCCTGTGAACCCGATCTATTTTTAGCAACAGAGTTACATCACCAAACATGGTAAACCTTGTTAGCAGATAAACTCAGAAACCTTAAGAAATAGCTGATAGAGTGTAATTAGAAAAATGTTCGTTAGGTCATGACAAAAGTTTGTTACATTTGGTCCGAAATTGTCCGATGAACCATTCTGAAGTTATGCCCCCGCAAAATTTGATGCTTTTTTAACAATAATTTTCTCCCAAACCGGAAGTGATAGAGACATGAGACCTACACCATTATTCTTGGTTCCCCAGGAGCTATTTGAAAAGGTCAAGGTCAAAGGTCATCGGTGACCTTTATTTTGACCTCTAGGCTTGTTAGCGGATTAATTCGGAAACCATAACAAATGGCTGAAGAAATGTAATGGAGAAAATGTGTGTCTTGTTGAGATCTACATTTGCTACATTGGGTCTAAAATCATAGGACCAACCGTTTTGGGACGGACTATGGACCGAAAACTCATTTTCGACGTCTAAATTTGGGGTTTTTGCTTATAGCTCAAATACCATTGAAGATACAAACATATATTCATACAAAAATGTTCAGTTAGACTTGACCTTAAAAATGACGTCAAGGTCAAATGTCAAGGTCACATTGAAAAAATGTATTTCACGTTAAAGAGTCTATAAATTGTTATGTGGTAGAAATGACCAATGTATTGCCAGCAATAATGAAAAACAAAATTGGCTCAAATTAGCTTTTAATCAGACGAAAAATAATTATTTTACAAATTAAATACAATATATAACTTATCTGACAATAATGAAGTTGAAGTAATCATCCAAACGAATAGTTCACTTAATTCGACCAATAAATGTCCAATAGAATATTCCTTATAATCCTCACTAAATAGTTGATAATAGATTCACAATAATTGATGTCGATTTCCAATACGAAAGATGTGCGTGATAATCCTGTATAAACTAATTAATCCTGTATAAACTTATTAAACTGACTGACTTAACCCTTTTCAGCTACCTCAAATAAATGCATTTATTATTTCTAGAAAAATCTATCCACAAGATATAACTAGAACATTATAATCAACTGACAATCACATGACTAGAATGATTATGTAAGGAAAGCATCTAGAAAATTCTATGTATTTAAATATTATATTTAAATTCTAGAAATTTCTATATGTTCTAAAGTGAAATAACCTTGACCCTTGTTTATTGTAAACAAGTTACATAACTAGGCCAAACAAATAACATAATATTAAGGCCGTACAAAATAAAAACAATGAATAAAATGCATTATAGAATATTTACAACATTTAATTACCTATAACACCTCCCCCCTAAAGAAAATGTTTGAATGCAATGAAAAACATTTAAAATATACAATGAGGTGTTACGAAATTTATCAAACTCTTGACAATGCGTCTGCAATGACATTATCTTTTCCTTTAATATGTCTTATGTCTAGATTAAAACCTTGTAAAGTCAAACTCCACCTCAAAAGTCTTTGATTTTTATCTTTCATTTTATGAATAAATTTAAGAGGGTTGTGATCAGTATATACAATGATAGGCTGAACTGAAGCTGTAACATAAATTTCAAAATGTTGTAAAGCCAAAATCAAAGACAAACATTCTTTTTCGATTGTGGAGTAATTTCTCTGGTGCTTATTAAATTTTCTAGAAAAATAACAAATAGGATGGTCTATACCATCTTTGCCTTCTTGTAATAAAACACCGCCAGCAGCAACATCACTGGCATCTACTGCTTACATAAATTGACAATCAAAATTAGGTGTTGCTAAAACTGGCGCACTTTCTAGGATGGCTTTTAGTTCTTCAAATGACTCATCACAACTTTTAGACCAAATAAACTTTACATTTTTTCTCAATAGTTTAGTCAAAGGCTCACTAATTGAAATAAAGTTTTGACAAAATTTTCTATAATATCCAGCCATTCCCAGAAAACGCATCAATTGTTTCTTATTTTCAGGTTTAGGAAAACTAGAAATAGCACTAATTTTAGCATCAATAGGTTTTACCTGACCCTGACCTACAACATGTCCTAAATAGTTTACATAAGCACATCCAAATTCACTCTTTGAGAGGTTGACTGTTAACATAGCACTGCTTAAACGTTCAAAAAAAGTTCGGAGTATCTGAAGATGTTCTTTCAAAGTGTCACTATATATAAAAATGTCATCAATGTATGCTTCACAACCGTCAGAAATAACACTGTTGATTAGACGCTGAAAAGTTGCCGGCGAATTTTTCATGCCAAAAGCCATCACTTTGTATTGGAATATTCCATCGGGTGTAACAAAAGCGGAAAGTTCTTTTGCACGCTCT
>MJUU01052521.1:34017-44979 GCA_002080025.1 Modiolus philippinarum | reverse complement strand
GAATGCAATATTTTGTAGTTTTATTTGAGTGTAAAACCATGGACCATTGTACTTTTTGAATGAAGTGCTCTAGCACTTATTTCATGTGAAAAATGTGCTCCTAGTCCATGCTTTTACACTCCAATTTAATTACAAAATGTGTTCAGAATTTTGCTGCATGGCACTTGAAAATTTTGCGATATTTCGATATCAATCCCAAAATATATGAACCATAGATCATTTAGATACTGTGAAAGTATTATTGTTCGTGGGGATCCAATTTTCGTGGATTTCGTGGTTCTGTAAAACCACGAAATCAAATTCCCAACGAAATGCATTTTTTCGTAGACTTTTAATGCATATAATTCGAAACCAAGAAATTATGTACCCACGAAATAGTGATTTTTATGAAAACCACGAAAATTGATGTCCACGAATAAAAGTACATTCACAGTATATAACAAACTACAAAATGCTGATTTTACTGTAAATTTTAGTTCCTGCTTCTGGCCATTTTGACACCTTATGTCTCTTTTAGTGAAGATCAAATCAAAACATTTGGAAGTCCATAAACCAAAAATATGTATTAAAGCTGATAGAGTACAAATAACCAATATGATCTAAATAGAAAAGCCAAAATTAGTTAAGTACAGAGTTATGCATGAGGGAGACACTCCTTTGTTTTAGACAAAATTTTTCTAAAATTAAGATAATTCAAGTTTCCTAGTAAAATTGGTTTTCAGGCCAGTATCAAAGTACTGATTTCTGGGTTGGTAAGTACCCCTGTGGACTAGCCCAGTGGTAATACAGAGCATAATATCGATGTTTCTGTTAATTTTAGTTTCTGCATATGGCCAATTTCAACAAATTATGTTACTTCAGTGCATATCAAATCAAAACATTTTAATGTTGTAAACCCATGTTTTTAAGATGATAGATTCAGATAATGATTCAGAGGATTGTTTACATTTAATGTACGAAATTCCATAGCATCTTGCTATGAGACATTGTACCAAATAAAACTCTGAATTATCTCCCTTCTATCTGGACATACTTCCATGATACCTTCCCATGAAATAATGTCCTATAGGACAAAATCACATATAGAAAAATGTGTTGTCCTGGACAACTTTTCATAGGCACGAACACAACTTCATAGCCTATTACTATGAAATTTTGTCCAGACGGACATTATTTCACAGGACAAAATTTTGCTTTACACAGATAACCGATAGGATCTAAATGAAAAGCTAAAATATGCCAGAGCTTTGCACGAGGGAGATTCCCTTGGTTTTAAACAAATTTTTCTAAAATTTAGGTATTGGAAGTTTAAAATAAAAAGGTTTCCAGATCAGCACCAAAGTACATACTACTGGGTTGGTGAATACATGTACCCTGAAGACTAACAGTCATATAAAACAAACAGGGGATACAGGAATTGCATCACACAAAAAGAAACAGTAATCAAAAGGAGACATTAAACAACTAATGTATACAAGAAATAAATAAATGTAAAGCAACATCAGTGTACAGAAATGATAATCATTTTGAAGGCATAATGTTTATAAAACTCCAACTTTCAAAGTAACGGAATTTTTATTGATAGGAAGCAGTGTGTACAGTCTATAAAAGTAGTATACAAACCATGGGACAAGTTTTCTGACTGCATAAATAGAAGTTGTACCCCTTACAGGATAGAGGATCAAGGTTTGTTTCAATTCTTAGATTTGAATCAGGGGGAGGGGGTAACTAGGGATAATTAAGAATTGAATGCATTATTTTTAAGTTTCATTGGGATATGAAAGTGTTGACCGAAGCACATTTTTAATGAAGCGTGTTAGCGCTTCATATTGAAAATGTGTGCCCGGTCAACGCTTTCATAGTCCCTATGAAACTTCAAAATAATGCATTCAATTCTTATAATAACATTTTTACCGAAATATAAAAAAAGACAATCTATTTTAATACAGGAAAGCACATCATGTACATTGGGATTCTACTTTTACAAATTAATCCGCCACGTGAACATGTGGTTAAATGTGTTTCATGGGAATTGAAACTTCACATTGATACGCCACGTGAGTGGTGATCACCTATCAAATTAACTGAATTCAAATGAATATTCATGAAATGTAATTATTTAGGGATGAATCTAATTATCATGATTTCTTAAAAGAGATGATTGGTGACCCTTGTGTTTATTTTATATTTGCAAAGTGATTACTTCAACACACTTTCCCCACAATATTCAGCAAAATTTAATGTAAACATACTGAAAAAAATATAATACAATGTATTTCCTTTCTATATCAACTAACAGGGTCATAATCTTGCTACTTTCAGAAAAACAATTTTGGTGACCTATTATTTTCACACTAATACATAAAGCATGATTGGTAGCCTTTCAATATATGATTTGCCAATTACCAACTTTGATTCTGTTCCTTAAAATTTTTCACTCAATCAAGATCATGTGAGACCGGAAAAGTTGTAAACTTACCAAAGAAACCCTTTATAAATTAGCACCCAGCATATGAAATCTGTTGAGATGTAAAACAAAACAAAGAGACACATGAAAGGTCATATTATTTTGATAAAATTCACCAAAGATTAAGTTTGGAAACCATACAGGTCAAGTAAAAATAATTTTTACATTTTGGTTAGTTTAGGTTGGAAACCTCTCGTGTTTGTCCAGTCTAGAGTTGCTTCCCTTTGGATAAGTTTTTGTCAAATTTAGGAACTCTGGTCTAATTGGCAAATGGTCTATTGCAGAAAAAAAAACAAAATCTATCATTTTATTTTTGTTTTTAGTCAATGAACCACCTTAATTACAATCTGATTTGAATTTGTATTGCAATATATTTTGGGATCCATTTGACAAATGTTTTGAATTTTGCACAATGTGATATCATTTTAATTTTAGTCATGTGCAGTATAAATTATACTAGTCAGGAAAATTGAGAGGATCATGTGACAATGTTACAATCAATTTTGAATAGTCTCCCTATACAAATCCTTAGATATTATTAGAATTGGAGTTTTCCTGATTAAGGTGTGATCTTAAGGTTAAAGGTCCCCTTTTCAGTTCAATGTTAAACCTATGGAAATTTTATGTAAAACCCCCAGCCTTAACGGCTTGTTGGTTCTTCACCCAACTTCGTTTGCAGATAACTGTTTAATTTATGCATACAAAGCTACCATTCCTTGAAAGTATCATCAACAAATAAATGAGAAATTTATCATAAACAATATAGAAAAGGGCAAATCATTCGAACAAACTACATTTTGGTCCCAGAAAACATCGAACTACCACAATAATTACAAGACTTTTTTTCTGCGAGAAAATCATTAAATTTGTTAACATTAGCATGAAATAATGGTAGCTTTGCATGGGTTATTATCTGAAAAAATTGCAGATAAATTTTTGGTATAAACCAACAAGCCATTAAGGCTTGGGATTTTTCACAAAATTCCCATAGGTTTACATTGAATTGAAAAGGGGACCTTTAACCTTAAAAAGAGATGACTATTCTGCAATTTTTATGTATCCGTTTTGTTAAACATTGATAGGATTATTGGTAAAACAAACTAAATGTAAACTATTTTTCTGTTGTTGTAGATCAAAAAGAGATGAAGTTTGGCATGTTATTAGCATCTGGGCACCATTTGTTACTGTGTTGTAAAGGCATAGAGGAGCAGACAAATGTTTCCATAGCAACTGATTCATACCATGTTTTACCATTTGTTGATACATTCCTTAATGAGCTGTGATAACATTACCAAATTAAAAGACATTATAGTGCAATATATTTCATAGTGGTGCCAAATTAACTTTTGTTATTCTTATATTATTTCATAAAATTTTTGAAAATGTCATACATGCCAATAAATGTTTATATTTATGTCATGGAGCTTTATCTTGTATGAGTGAGAAATTTTAAATGGATTTTTAATTATTTTTTTTATTTCCTTTAGAATTAAAGATCGGAGACACATACATGTGTAGTTTTTGATCTGTCAGTCAGTCTATCTCTTTGTCTGCAAAAACTTTAATATTTTATATCTTTTGAACAGTATGTGTTAGAGCTTTCAGATTTTGCATGGTTCTTCCTTGTGGCTAGTCATTTCAAATGGACCAGAATATTTGACCTCATGACCTGGACCTTGGCATGTAACAAACTTTCCGACAAAAAAACTCAAATGTTGATTTACATGCATCTTTTGAATGATAAGTGATAAAGCTTTCATGTTTCACTTGTGCATTCTTTGTGGCAACAACTTTTGAAATTGTGGCTGTGACCTTGGTATGTGAAGATCTACATGTACCTTAAACTTGAACATTAGATATACATTTTGAATTGAAATTGTAAAGGCTTTCAGATTTTGCATGTTTATTCCTTGTGGCAAGTCCTTTTTCAAATGGTACCAGAATTTTTGACCTCATGACCTGGACCTTGGCATGTAACGAACTTTCCGAAAGAAATGATAAATTTAAACATTGTTTTACATTTATCTTTTGAATGGTAAGTAATACGGCTTTCATATTTCACTTGTGTATTCTTTGTTGCAAGAGCTTTCGGTAAGCACCAGAGTATTTGACCTTGTGGCTGTGACCTTGGTATGTGAACATCTACGTAGGGTATATCTATTGAATGGCAAGCAAGATTGCTTTCATATTTTGAATGTGTATTCCTTTTTGCAAGACCTTTCTGTTGGTACCGCAATATTTGACCTTGTGATCTTAAACTTTGCAATAAAAAACAAATTTTGTTCATTTATTGATTATTTACATTTGGATTATCTCCCCTTTTCTCACTAAATCAATAATATTTATTGCCATGCTTGAATACCATCGTCTCATGACCTTTTTCCTTGAATGAGATGTTTATTATAGTGATAGGGTTGTCCGTCCGTCCATCCTTCCGTCTGTCCGTTACACCTGAGGGTACCCATCTCTTATCCGATACTCCTCCTGAACCACTGAATAGATTTTGATGAAACGTAAACATAGTCTTTATGACATAATGTAGATGTGCACCTCCTATTTCAGAATTTGATTTGATTGATTTTTATACGACCAGATTATTATCAAATTTTAGTATGATATTTGTTGGCACAAGCTTAAGGCCAGGTTTTATTTTCGCATTCCTTGCCCCACCCGTTTTTGAAAAAGAGGTAAAAAAGGGGCCAAAAAGTGGTTAAATTAGGTATTTTTGTGTCTGTGGACAGCATAACTTTGGTTCTAGTAGACGGATTGTTTTCAAATTTTAGTATGAAGTTTCTTGGAACATTCTTGAGAAATATTTTTTTCCTTTAGTTTTTGGCCCCACCCATTTCAGAATTAGGGGCCAAAAAAGGGTTAAATTGGGTGTTTTCACATATTTGACTGTTGAATCTTTATTATTTATTGGATTTTGATGGGGTTTCTTTCAGTGTACTCCTTAGAAAATTTCCAATCTGGGGTATGCCAACGGATTTCACGTGGCATGTACCGTTCATGAGATAAATGGGGCCCAAAAGGGGCAAATTTCAAAAATTTCAATTTTTTATTTTTAGTCCGATTTTGATGGAGTTTTTTGCAATGGATTCCTTATGAAAAATAAACTAGTTCTGCACCTCAAGATTTTTGATAATTTGTTTCCTTTCCAAGCTATGAGGGTCCCAACGGGACCAAAATTGCAAACATACAGATTACCTAAAATTTTTATTTTTCATCGGATTTCGATGGGATTTTTTTTCTTTAGAATCCTCTCATTGTAAGCTTTCAGGAGTATGTCAACGGATTTTGTGTAGCTCTTACTGTTTCCGAGCTACAAGGGGTCAAAGGGGCCAAAATTGCAATTTTTCTAAATATGTCAAATCTTTATTTTTCAACGGAATTTTGATTTGATTTTTTTCTTTGGATTCCTCTTGATTTAAGCTTTCAGTAGTATGCCAACGGATTTTGTGTAGCTCTTATCTTTTCCAAGCTACAAGGGGTTAAAGGGGCCAAAATTGCAATTTTTCTAAATTTGTCAAATCCTTATTTTTCATCTGACAGATTTCGATGGAATTTTTTTCTTTGGATTTTTATGGATGTAAAGTTTTAGTTGATATAGTAACATATTTTGCATAGCTCTTACGTTTTTTTTTATCAATAAGTGATCAAAAGGGTTGATTTTTTTCCCTAGTATATTTCTACTAACAACTGTGTCAAGCTTCTTTTTCTGTCCATCTAATTATTGTGTCAAGCTCTTTACTGTATCCACATTCACTTTAAACTACTTTTGTTGAAATTTCAGTGGTCGACATGTTGCGGTCGTATCATGCTGCGCTCGGCGTAGCCCTTTATTGGGGTTTCCCATAGCAAAACATGGATTTAGCCATTACATTACAAGGGGGTACCCATCTCTTATCCACTACTCCTTCTGAACCAGTGACAGATTTTGATGAAACTTTAACACAGTCTTTATGACATAATGTAGATGTGCACCTCCTATTTCAAAATTTGATTTAATTGATTTTTGGGGTTTCCCATAGCAAAACATGGACTTAGCCTTTACATTAAAAGGGGGGTACCCATCTCTTATCCGCTACTCCTCCTGAACCACTGAATAGATTTTCATGAAACTTTAACACAGTCTTTATTACATAATGTAGATGTGTACCTCTTATTTCAGAATTTGATTTGATTGATTTTTGGAGTTTCCCATACCGTCTTTCCGCCCGCTACACCTGAAGGCATTCATCTCTTATCCGCTACTCCTCCTGAAACACTGAATAGATCTTCATGAAACTTAAAAACAGTCTTTATGACATAATGTAGATGTGCACCTCCTATTTCAGAATTTGATTTGATTGATTTTTGGGGTTTCCAATAGCAAAACATGGACTTAGCCTTTACATTCAAAGGGGTACCCATCTCTTATCTGCTACTCCTCCTGAACCAGTGAATAGATTTTCATGAAACTTTAACACAGTCTTTATGACATAATTTAGATGTGCAGAATTTGATTTGATTGATTTTATAATTTCTGGAATCAAATGGGGTTGTGGGGGGTATTTATTAGTGAGCTTTGCTCACAGTTTTTGAGTCGCCTGCACCCAGTGCAGGATCAACACATAGGGATCACTATCCGTCGTCTTGCGTCCGTCTGTCTGTCCATCTGTATGGCTAAAAAAAATTTAAGTATTATCCGCATCTCCACCTAAACCGCTTGGCACTTTTCAACCAAACTTGCAGGAATGCTTCAGTATATGTTGAAGATGTGCACCATGCATTTTGTTTTTCTTTAATTTTGTTTTTTACAGATTTTATGCTGTTTTTGGACTTGGTCATTTTAGCTTACTGGAGTCTTGAGGGTATGTCTCCATTATCCGCAACTCCTCCTAAACCGCTTGGTACTTTTCAACCAAACTTGCAGGAATGCTTTAGTATATGTTGAAGATGTGCACCATGCATTTTGTTTTTCTGTAATTTTGTTTTTTACAGATTTTACGCTGTTTTTGTACTTTGCCATTTTAGCTTACTGGAGTCTTGAGGGTATGTCTCCATTATCCACAACTCCTTCTAAAGCTTTTGGCACTTTTCATCCAAACTTGCAGGAATGCTTCAGTATATGTTGAAGATGTGCACCATGCATTTTGTTTTTCTTTAATTTTGTTTTTTACAGATTTTACACTGTTTTTGGACATTGTCATTTTAGCTTACTGGAGTCTTGAGGGTATTTCTCCATTATCCGCAACCCCTTCTAAACAGCTTGGCACTTTTCAACCAAACTTGCAGGAATGCCTCAGTATATGTTGAAGATGTGCACCATGCATTTTGTTTTTCTTTGATTTTGTTTTTTATAGATTTTACGCTGTTTTTCTACTTTGCCATTTTAGCTTACTGGAGTCTTGAGGGTACATCTCCATTAACCGCAACTCCTCCTATGCCATTTTAGCTTACTGGAGTCTTGAGGGTACATCTCCATTATCCCCAACTCCTCCTAAACGACTTGTCACTTTTCCACCAAACTAGCAGGAATGCTCCAGTATATATTGAAGATGTGCACCATGCATTTTGTTTTTCTTTAATTTTGTTTTTTCCAGATTTTAGGCTGTTTAGACTTGGTCATTTTAGTTTATTGGAGTCTAGGGATATGCCTCTATTATCCTAATAAATGGCCCTGTATTTTTATCAAACTCAGAGGAATGCATGCTTCAGTATATAATTTAGATGTGCAACTTGGACTTTATAATTCTATTTTGAACACAAGAATTCTTAAATATATATAGTGCAGGTGAGACATTTGTTCCGTGGAACACCCATGCATTTTTCTAGTTTTGTATAGAAACGGTGAAGTCTTCTATAAGGAAATGTTTCTGGATATCTACAGAATTTTGTAATGAAAAAAATATCTTTCATTTTACTCAGTAGAGTTTCTTTATTTAAAAATTTAACATTGGAAATATCTTTTGAATGTGAAGTGATGTCACATGCGTATTTATTGTTTTCCCATTGGCACAGCTGGTTATCGGAGCAAGCAGAACCTTTGGTTCTGCAAAGAAATCCATGAGCAGAGTTTACGGTTGTGATGGAGGGAACTATAGTATGATACCTGTTATTACTGGAAATAAAATTATATTTTATTCTCTCTGAATTTTGTTAGTGCCCCAAGAAGTCTTTCAAATTTTAATTTGAAGGCAATGCATTCATAACGGTTTCCAATTTTGTTCGAGGTTAAACTTGGGGAAACATTTTTTAAAACACTTTTATGCATTTACTGTGAAAGTACTATTGTTCGTGGGGTTCCAATTTTCGTGGATTTTGTGGTTTGCTTAAGCCACGAATTTAAGTTTCCAACGAAATGCATTTCATGAATAAAAGTACTTCCACAATATTCCATGTCATTTCATTGTTTATTTATATAAATAATTAAAACTATATTTTATACGACCGCAAAAAAATTTTTGAGGTCGTATATTGGTATGATACTGGCGTCGGCGTCTGTAGACACTTCGTTTCCTTGCGATATATTAAGTTCTGGTTGACCAATCTTTATGAAATTTTAACACAATGTTCCTTGGCACAAAGGGAAGGCTGGGATTGCTTTTGGGTATTGTAGCCCCTTCTGTTTCTGAAAAAAGGGCCAAAAAGGGTTGTAGAATATTTATTATTTATCAGATTTTTATGGGGTTTCTTTCAGTGTGCTCCTTATTAAATTCCCAATCAGTAGTATGTTAACGGATTTCACATCACATGTAACCTTCATGAGATAAATGGGGCCATAACAGGGGGAATCCCCCCAATTTTTTTCTTTTTAAATTTTTAGTCCGATTTTGATGCAGTTTTTATACCTCGCCACACATAGTGGCGAGGTATTATGTGATACCCTCAGTCGTGTGTCAGTCCATCCGTCTGTCCGTCCGTCCGTCCCCCGGGCCGGTTTCCGACTGATAACTTGTGAACGAAATAACACAAGGTCTTTGAATTTGGTATGCAAGTTGTTTACCATAAAACTCAGGTCAAGTTCGATTTTGGGTTCAGAGGTCCAAATGGTTCTTGAGTTATGCCCCTTGAAACTTAGAAATTTTGCGAATTTAAGGGTTTCTGACTGATAACTTGTGAACTAAAGAACACAAAGTCTTCAAACTTGGTAGGCAAGTTGTTTACCACAAAACTCAGGTCAAGTGCGATTTTGGGTTCAGAGATCCAACTCAAGGGGTTCTGGAGTTATGCCCCTTGAAACTTAGAAATTTTGAGAATTTTAGGGTTTCCAACTGATAACTTGTGAACGATTGATTGATTGATTAGTTAGAGTTTAACGTCCAATGAGCAATATTTCAGCTATATCAGGACGAGAACAAGTTAATCAATTCAAAACAAATTGTAAGTAAAAGAAGAAAGAAATAAAGGTGGAAGGGACAACCGGGGCAACGACTTTTGATTGCCACTGGAAAAGGGGAGAAATGGGTAGGGGCAGGAAATTTAGCCTTCTATACGACACCCAGTGCGTCTGCTCTCTTTAGAGAAATATAGAAGGGGTCTTTATACTGCATGGAGTGTGGCGTTTCTCCACACAGTTTGGCTACAATGGTTCGCGGTCAGGCTTTCCGTATTATGNGAGTTATGCCCCTTGAAACTTAGAAATTTTGCAAATTTTAGGGTTTCCGACTGATAATTTGTGAACGAAATAACACAAGGTCTTCAAACTTGGTATGCAAATTGTTTACATCAAAACTCAGGTCAAGTGCGATTTTGGGTACAGAGGTCCAAGGGGTTCTGGAGTTATGCCCCTTGAAACTTAAAAAAATTCCGAATTTTAGGGTTTCCGACTGATAACTTGTGAACTAAATAACACAAGGTCTTCAAACTTGGTATGCAAATTGTTTACAAGAAAACTCAGGTCAAGTGCGATTTTGGGTACAGAGGTCCAAGGGGTTCTGGAGTTATGCCCCTTGAAACTTAAAAAATTTCCGAATTTTAGGGTTTCCGACTGATAACTTGTGAACGAAATAACACAAGGTCTTTGAACTTGGTATGCAAGTTGTTTACCATAAAACTCATGTCAAGTTCGATTTTGGGTTCAGAGGTCCAAGGGGTTGTGGAGTTATGCCCCTTGAAACTTAGAAATTTTGCGAATTTAAGGGTTTCCGACTGATAACTTGTGAACTAAATAACACAAAGTCTTCAAACTTGGTAGGCAAGTTGTTTACCACAAAACTCAGAACAAGTTCTATTATGGGTTCAGAGGTCAAAAGGGTTCTGGAGTTATGCCCCTTGAAACTAAGATATTTTGTGAAACGTGGAGGGGTATCATTACTATTTTTTTCAATGGATTCCATATAAAAATCAAAGTACTGAAGTACTGTTTAGTCGGATTTACGCTTTATTTTCGAAAAAAGATAATCTTAAAATTATTTACGGGCAACAAAAGACTAAATAGAAAATGTTGAAGGTATAGAAGATGAAGAACAATAAAAGCGTTGTTGCATTTGGTTAATTTTTCCATGTATCTG
>MJUU01052521.1:1832-15423 GCA_002080025.1 Modiolus philippinarum | reverse complement strand
AGTATGATTCCAATTGGCCATGTACTTTCAGAGGAGGAGATCTCTGAATATGTTTCCCTATAGGGTCCAATGTTAAAAACACATTCCCTCCTGGCAGCCATCTTGGATATGATGTGGACTTGCTGAATACATTTTTTAAAAGGGGCCACCTCAGGACTACTGTGACTAAGTTTGGTTCCACTTGGCCCAGTATTTTCAGAGGAGAATATTTTTGCAATATTGTCCAATTTTCGACAAAGTTCCCCACTGGCCGCCATCCTGGATATGATACGGACTTGCCAGACATTTTTTTAAAGGGGCCACCTAAAGACCATTGTGCCAAGTTTGGTTCCAATTGGCCCAGCGGTTTCTGAGAAGAAAAATGTTTGAATGACAGCTTATGATGGATGGACCACTGACACAGTGATGGCAAGAAGCTCATCCTAGCATAGCCATGCAGGTCAGTTATAAACTTATGCAGTCAATGAAGTTATGGTGCTACTTCAATATTTCTCTAGAAGAGATGTTTGCATGGTGGGCAACCAGAAATTACAGTAGCATACAATATACATTTATATACAATTATTATTAATTTGTGAAATAAGTAAAGATTATGAAAGTATTTTTGCGAAAAATGTAGAAATTTGTACAAAAACACTTTTTTGCTCTTGATTATGAAACAAATAATTATTTTTAATAAAGTGATAGCAGGGAATTTCTCTAAAACTTAAAAGAGAAAAGTAAACCAAAGAAGATTTGAACACAGAATTTAAAGGGAAATAACCCATTACCATATTGCATTAAAAAAAAATTTTGGCGAAAAAGAATCAATAGCTACAACACAGACAGTTGGATTTTCTTCAAAATTTCAGAGTATGTAGATTTTGATATGCTGAACATTTTTGCATTTTACACTTCACCTCTATCTGTTATAGTTTTTGAAATAAAAAATAAAAAATTCATAAATTTTGAAAATTTTATGGAAAAAGGGCTGTAACTCTGAGACGGGTTGTCTGATTTTCTTCAAAATTGCAGGGCAGATAGATCTCGTCATTCTGAACAATTTTATCGCATGTCAGATTTTTTATATCTGCAACGGTTTTTGAGCTATTTGCCAAAACCAGCAATTTACCCCCTATGTTCTATTTTTAGTAACACTGGCCATGTTGTTTGGTCCTCGGACTAAACAAACACATCTTTTAAACTACATACCCTGGTGATGACCCTGGCCAAGTTTGGATTAAATTGGCCCAGTGGTTTCAGAGGAGAAGATTTTGGAAAAAAAGTTTACGAGGGACAGACGGACGGACAGACGACGGACGCCAAGTGATGGCAAAAGCTCACCCTGGCATAGCCAGGTGAGCTAAAAACTGCATCAACATCAGACTAGAAATACAAAAAAACATTTTTGTGATTCACCCCTTTTGGGCCCAATTTTTCTCATGAACGGTACATAGGACGTGTAATCCATCGACATAACTCTGACTGGAAATTTCCTCAGGAGCACCTTGAAAAAAAACCCATCAAAATCTGACAAATAATAAAAATTCTACAGCCAATTATGTGAAAACACCCAATTTTGCCCCTTTTGGCCCCTTTTTTAAAAACGAGAGGCCACAAAATCCAAAACCAATCAGTCTTCCTTTTGTGCCAAGGAACATTGTGTTAAAATTTCATAAGGATTGATCAACTGGAACTTAAGTTATTGACCAAAAACAAAAGTGTCTACAGACGACGACGACACGGACGACGATGACAACAACGACAGCGCCATACCATTATACGACCACAAATTTTTTGCAGTCATATAAAAATCCATGAATCAATCTGATAATATAGCATGAACAAGTTCTTACAGTCACTAAGGCCATACAAAATTAATTAATTAGTTCTCAGGTCATTTTTCATTTAAAAATGATGAGGGAGGAGGTGATTTTTTTTTTTATCTTTTTACAAATGTATTTGCAAAAAAATAGATGAGGCAGCTTTTTACATTGTAAAAACCACCAAAAATGTAGTGAGGGAGGGGATTTTTTATTTTTATTTTATTGAAATGGCAAAAAATAGGGTCAATGAGGGGCTTTTTTCAAGCCTCAAACTAGATGAGGGTGGGCCTGTGAGCCAATAAATCCTTTTATTTATGGCCTAACATGCATACAAAATTTGATGGAGAAATTTTAAGGGTTTCCAAGATAAGCTATGGACAAAAAATGTCTACTGAGGGATGGATGAACAGAGAGACAGACGAGTGGTTCCAATATACACCCAACTTTGTTGCTGGGATATGATAAAAACTTAGTAGTAAGTCTTCCAGGGAAGACATGTGTCTCGGGACTCTCCTTCGTAAAACACAAGAAAAGCTCAATCTCTTGCATGATATAGCTCCCTACTAGTATATTGATACTCCATGCCCAATTGCAGAAGGCAGGAATATGTGGTTTAAAGCCACCTAGTTGTCAAAGATTTGGGTAGTACTCATCAAGGCAATTAATTTGATGAAACATAATTGTCTTAATTATAATGAGTAGTTGTTGAGAAATAGACCTTAACGCAGAACTTAACCAAAGTCACTGAAGCATATGTAGATCAAAGCCACCTAATTGTCAATGATTTGGATAGTACTCATCAAGGCAAATAATTAGATGAAACATGATTGTTCTTTAGTGTGTAGTTGTTGGGAAATTGACTTTAACACAAAACTTATAATTAACCAAAGTCACTGAAGCATAAAATGTAGATCAAAGCCAATTAATTGTCAATGATTTGGATAATACTCATCAAGGCAAATAATTAGATGAAACATCATTGTTCTATAATGTGTAGTTGTTGAGAAATGGACTTTAACACAAAACTTATAATTAACCAAAGTCACTGAAGCATAAAATGCAGGTCAAAGCCACCTAATTACTAATGATTTGGGTAATACTCAGAGGCAATTAATTAGATGAAACATCATTGTTGTATAATGTGTAGTTGTTGAGAAATGGACTTTTACAAATTACACAAAAATTAAACAGAGTCACTCAAGCATGAAATGTAGGTCAAAGAGTCAAACTACCTTGTGAACTCTGTAGTACTATCAAATATCTACCTACTGGCCTACTATTATTGTTCTACCTCAAAGTTTCTGAGAAATGTTCCTTAATGCAAAACTTAACCGAACATATGGACATACGGTAGTACGGACGGAAATACGGACATTCGTGGGCGGGGCATAAAACTGTTCTTCGTTCCATGAAACAGGAAGTGGACATTGGTGATATCCCATACTCTTTTACATGGTATAGGTTTCCATAGTGGTACTTCATGCTGAATTGAACAAGACTAGGATATATGGTTCTTGAGAAAAAAATTTAGTGAAGCCGACAGCAAATAATACAAGTTCTGTAAAACAGGAAAAAAGTACACATGACACAAGAGATCCAAAACTTTGTTTAACCATATGTTAATTGTAAAGGTTTCCATACTGATACTCCATGCAAATTGCAGAAGGCTCAGATATGAGAATCCAGTGAAAAATGTCAGTGAAATTTTTTGTGAAGCTGACGCCAGACAACAGAAAATGACAGACGCAAGGCAACAGATAGTAATTCCTATATGTCGCCAATGTGTGAACCCAGACGACACAACAACCAAAGGATATTTAATGATGTTTTGCCAAAAATTAAGTTTATAGTACATGTAAATAATCAAAGTATCATCACAAAACAAGAAATAATAGCCTGATAAACCAAAAAATCCCAACAATAATACAACTAATAATTACATTCATCTCAAACATGTCAAACCAGAAAACAATTATCCCGCACTTTTGACTGAAAGTCTGTCCATCTCTCTTACTTTCTTACCACATGAACTCCTACATTTATAGATTTTAGGCATTAAAAGTACCACTACAGAACAGAACAGTTATGGTTTCAATTTTTTAATAGAATTGATGCATAATTTATGCTTAGATGATGTGCAATAAGCTTTCAGATATTTTATACTGGTCTTGGTTTCTTATCCTGTTAAATATATTAGTCCAAGCATGGACATAAGCTAAGCTAAGCAGACAGATATGGACTTCACTACTACATAAAAAATACACAATGAGTCAGAAAACAAAATGTAGTGTAAAGGAATGGGAGATAAAAATCAAAATTCACAAAAGCTTTTCTCAGTTGAAAGAAGATTAGTGTTAAAAACAGTTTCAAATAAGCTCTAAAGAGCTTTTATTTACACAAAACATATAACAAAGGACGTATAATGAGTCATTATAAGTCCTTGATATAACTGACTACTTGTCAAGGGGTCCATAGATTTTACCCAAAAACACCCAAAACTACCCCAAAACACCCAAATAACTACCCCAAACACACAAACCATGCAATATTTACATTTTCGAAATAAAAGATATCACTTTCTTTTTTTTTTAGCAATATTTGTTGTTGTAAACCCGTTTTAATGAAGATTTATGAAGGACAATTAAACATGCTTCCAGTAGTGCAGCAGATTATGACAAAATTTGTAAAAAGCTTGCACTTGGTGATGCAAGCATGAGATTTGGTATACATTTTCCTAACACCCTATTGCTCACACAGAACGTAAGCCACTCGAAAAATTCAACATGGTGGCCCCTTTTCAAGATGGCGACCAAGTCGACAAAATATACAAATTTTACTACATAATAATTTTGTCACGAGTTTTTTTCTTGTTAGAAAGGCCATTTTCAGTTGTCAGTGGATGAATTAGGTTCTTAATAAAGTATTTATTGTTGAATTTATGCTTTGATTTATTTATTATGTTTCATTAGACCTTTTGATGACCGTTTTGACACGCAAAAGTCAAACTTCTATATTACAATATTTTTTCGTGATGGCCTAAATTCTCATTCTCTCCATGCATGGATGATACTTTTATCTTCCGAAAGTTTTCTGGTCTTTCTGGGGAAATAAAAATGTCACATTCATTTCCATATAAGAGTGTTTGTCATAGCACAACCAGGGCACACTGGTGACATCACTGCTGTGAAACTCAGCATGGGGTTCAATACCAGCTATACCAAAACCTGAATCAAAATATAGTGTTCCGAATACTATCTGAACAGCCCCATAACAAATCTGTGTTTTGTTCTATAGTCAGAAAGTCGCACCTGAATAGACAGGATGTGCCAGCGCGGGAGAGCCGAGCCAAGGGTAACGGGGCATTTGTTACCCGGATGGTGTACAGATCGCACGGAACTTAATTGGTATTGGATGAACGATCGGGCTAAGTGTAGGTATTTCAATGAATACCGAACTTAGTTGTATCCCATATTTCAATGTGCGTTTTACAATTTGAGGTGATAAAAGGATAAACCCTCAGCCTTGAATTTAAAATCAAGTACAAATATATATCTTATATATTCACTTGTGAAAATGTCAGAAGAAAGACCACTGGCATCAACACTTCAAACTAACTGGAACAAATGTTGTCTCTGTCAGATTGAAAGGGACCAAGATTTAAAATGTCCACTGGCTCGTTGCAAAAATGTAAATGAGGGTGACGGTTATACAATGATTGCACGGAATGTTCCCTTATTCAGAGCAATCAACCCAATGCCAATTATCCTAGAGCCTGGTAGACCAGGGAGAAGGCATTGAGGAGACCCTTCGTAAAAATAAAGCAAAGTACCATCAGTCGTGTAGACTTCTGTATAATAACAATAAACTTGAAAGAGCTAGAAAGAGACGTCGAACCAGGGAAGAACATACTGAAGAGGTTCCATCAAAAAGAAAACATTCAAGCATTGAGAATCGTGCATGTTTCCTTTGCGAGAAAGAAGCTTCAATCTCTGACCTCCGAAAGGCAATGACAATGGAACTCGAAAAAAAGGCTAAACAAATGTGCAAAAAATTTAAACGATGGGAGACTGCTCGCTGTGCTAAGTGGTGGCGACGTGATTGCACAAGAACTCAAGTACCATCGCTCTTGCTTGAACGCCCTATACAACAGGGAGAGGGCTTTTTTTTTATCAAATTCAGGAGGTAAAACTGATATTTCTGATTCAGATAAGGAAGTTCATCCAATTGTTTTTGCAGAGCTTCTGATTTACATTATAGAGACAAAAATAGGCACTGAAGGACCAGTTGTATTTCGACTTGCTGAACTGGTTAATTTATATACGTCCATTCCACTAGACTAAAAGACCAGTTATTGGCTGAGATTCCAGAGCTCGAGGAACAAAAAAAGGGGCGGGATGTCCTATTAGCTTTCAAGCAGGATATTGGCGTAGCACTGTCACAGGCAATGGCATATTCAGATGCCATAATTGTGACGAAAGCTGCCAAAATTCTAAGAAAACAAATGCTTGAGATAAATCTTCTTTCAATGAAAAATTTGATGAAAAGACAATTAATGATTTCATTCCTCCCATGCTTTTATGATTCGTTTGTATGGTACAACACGGGGCTGATATAAAATCGCAGCTGAGATTTGGTTCATCAAAGACAGATTTAGCCAGTGCCCAGTTGCTTCAATTCAACTGCTATTCGAAGTTTAGAAAAGGTTGCAAAACATCTAGACACTCAAAAGCACACGAAACCCCTTTCCCTATATATATAGGCTTATCAGTATATGGTAAAACAAGAATGAAAAGGTTGATAGAAATCATCCATGAACATGGTCTTAGAATTTCGTATGACAGGGTGTTGGAATTGTCATCACAGCTTGGAGATGCAGCTATGAGTATGTATTTGGCTGATGGTGTTGTATGTCCGTCTGTATTACGAAGGTCTATCTTCACAACTGCAGCAATGGATATTATAGATCACAACCCATCAGCAACAACCGCTACGACATCGTTCCATGGTACTAGTATATCGATTTTCCAACATCCGACATCTCAAAATGAAGGACAATTACAGGAATTAAATCATGTGGTAAGCCAAGCTAAAAAGATCCCAGAATTTCCGGATTCTTATACAAATGTACATCCTGCCCTTTTTACGAAGCAACAGCCAGAACCTTCTCCAAAGAACAATCTGAGAGGAGTTGCGCTTACGAAGTAATCCATACATAGGGAATCTATGAAAAGTCAAAGTCAAATTATCTCCCCTTCCTGGTTTCCGACAATAATTATATTCCTTCATGCACATCTCCATATAGTGTCCTTCCTTTGTGTAAACTTTCATCAAAATCCTTTTAGTGGTTTAAAAGGGCTTGCGCTTATGAGGAAACTCATACATAGGTTGATTGATTGATTGAATATTGTTTAACATCTACTCAGCAATATTTCAGCTATATCAAGACGAGAACAAGTTTCTTAATAAATAATCACTTTGAGGTATGAAAAGGGGAATCTATGAAAAGTCAGTCAAATTATCTCCCCCTTCTGGCTTTGGACAATAATTATTTTCCTTCATGCACATCTCCATATATTGTCCTTCCTTTGAGTAAAGTTTCATCAAAATCCTTTAAGTGGTTTTAGAGGAGTTGCGCTTACGAAGTAACCCATACAGAGGGAATCTACGCAAAGTCAAAGTGAAATTATCTCCCCTTCCTGGTTTCCGACAATAATTATATTCCTTCATGCACATCTCCATATAGTGTCCTTCCTTTGTGTAAAGTTGAATCAAAATCCTTTAAGTGGTTTAAAAGGGGTTGCACTTACGAGGTAACTCATACATAGGGAATCTATGAAAAGTCAAAGTCAAATTATCTCTCCTTTCTGGTTTTGGACAATAATTATATTCCTTCACGCACATCTCCATATAGTGTCCTTCCTTTGTGTAAAGTTTCATAAAATCCTTCAAGTGGTTTAAGAGGAGTTGCGCTTACGAGGTAACCCAAACATAGGGAATCTATGAAAAGGCAAAGTCAAATTATCTCCCCTTGCTGGTTTTAGACAATAATTATATTCCTTCATGCACATCTCCATATGGTGTCCTTCCTTTGTGTAAAGTTTCATCAAAATCCTTCATGTGGTTTAAGAGGAGTTGCGCTTACAAGAAGTGTGGACAGACGGACAGACGGACAGACAGGGTGATTCCTATATACCCCCCAAACTTTGTTTGCGGGGGGTATAATAAAATGAATATACATTTTTTGTACTGTGTTTGTGTAATTTCTTCAGAATGGCCAGGCAATGGTGTCAAATCATAGCCTCAAGCAACATGGCTATGATATTATCGTCAACTTGTTTGACACTAACATGTGGTCAAAGTAACATGTGGAATTTAGAAAAGGTATCACACATATAATAGACAATAAACCGTTAGTTAAATGAATATAAACCCTAATATTCACAAATCAATGTGGAAAATGGACAAATGAGCCCAAAACTTCCAATAATTGAATTACGCAAAATATGTATATGCTGAATTATGTCCCCTTATCATGTGTAGAAATTATACCAAAACATTTAGGTATTAATTTTAATTTAAATTTATATATAAATTCTTTGGAAATGAAAAGTTACATCTCTTTAAGGAATTTTTATTGGATTTTACTAAAATTGTATAAATAGTTGCAAATTTTAAAATTTAAATATACTAATTGAAAGAAGATCAAAAAAATATATTTGAATAAAATTAGGTATCTGCCATGTGAATTTTTGAGATCATCCTGGCCTTATCACAGGTATACTTAAAACAGAAAAGGTCAGATCTGTCATTGCCAAAGACAGAAAAATTCACTACTACCTTAAATAGGTAGCTTTGGCTACAATGTATATCAAAATGTATATATAACTGTTGAAAAATAAAGACAATGTATGACTAGCTTTTATCAAATTATCAATCAGCGCCCGAAAGTGCCCTTTTTGAGATTTCAATCAGCGCGCTAAAGTGCCCTTTTCAGGATTGACTCCCTGCCCTTTTTGAAACCTAGCTGGAACACTGAAAGGTCCAGTCTTATACTTCAAAGTACTCAGGGACTGATATCGTATTTGATATTTACAAATCATGTAGTTTAAAGATAGAAACAAGATCAAAGAGAGGTTTTGGTGCAAGACGCAGGGTAACTCCATCTGGTAAAATCTCCTCGAACTGGCAAGGTTTTTTAAGAGAAAGTAAGAACAAGACTGAATAATTTTCTCTCCTGGCGGAAAAAGTTGTAAAGATTAATGGTAATATTGTCGTTGCGACCAAGGAGGAGTCAGTGCTTTGTAACTAGGATATTGATATAACACCTTTATCAAATTGTAATCACGAGGAAGCTGACACCAGAGTGTTTGTGCATGCAAGACACTCTGTAGAAAATGGGAGTTGATCAGTACTCATCAAAGCCAGTAATACAGATGTTTTGGTAATAGCAGTGAGTGTTTTTTCCGTTTTGAACATGCTTGTATGTGATGAGCTGTGGATTGAGTTTGGACAAGGGAAGAATCTTAGGTGGATTCTTATTCATGAAATTAGTAGATCTGTTGGTTCTCAGTTGTCTCATGGAATTTTATTTTTCCACACTTTTACCGGGTGTGACGTAGTCTCCTCTTTTTGCGGTTAAGGCAAAAAAGACAGCATGGCAAACATGAAATGTGTGTCCCCAAGTTACAGAGGTGTTTGCAAAATTAAGTCAGTATCCACTTGAAGTAACTGGTCAGGATCATGTTCGTCATTGCCATGTATGATAGGTCCAGCCCATTCGGAGATATTGATGACGTAAGATTAGATCTTTTTCCAAGAAAACAGGATCTTATGATTTAATTCCACCGACACATGCAGCTTTGATCGAACATGTAAAGCGCTCTGCATATCAGACTGGATGCATATGGGGACAGGCGTTGGTATGTCGAATGGAGAATGTAAGCCCTGAAGAATGGGGCTGGATGAAAACTGGCGAAGTTTGGGAAATTGTTTGGACTAAACTTGCCTCTATTGCCCCAAGTTGTCAACATCTGACAAAATGTGGATGCAAGACCCAATGTTTGGGAAGATGCAAGTGTTATCGATTGCACTTATCATGTAAGGCTTTGTGTAGCTGTAACTGTGAACATTAACTTTACAGCAGTTGGAGACATTTTCTGTGGATCTGCAACTTGTTTCTCTATTTTTAGTTAATTGCAGAGTTACTCCTTGAGTATGCGTGTGTATATGCATGCAGAGTTACAGCTTTATATTTTATAGTAGACCTGTCTTGTCCTGAAATGATGTCTGTTGTAGTGCTACTAGTTTGGTTGTTAGTTATTTTTTTTATTGATAGGTGCTGGGTGGACCTCTTGTATATATTTATAGAAATGTTAATTTTGCGGGCTTTCGATATTTTTTTCTATTCCCCTGACTACTATTTAAATGGGAATGTTTGGGGGTTTCTTATAAAACGGAAACAAGAAAAACAACTATTTTTTCCCTGCATAAATCATTTTTGTACGTATGATACATCATATAGAACTAGAAGTACTGTGGTCCGCTGGGCCACAAATGAATACCCCCACTTCCAAAGTGTAATACAATTCTTTAAACAGTCGTCCAGACCAAACTTGAAATCAAGCAAGAAAACAGGAAGTGGTAATACAGCAGACCTGAAAACGGCTTACACATTACAACTCATCAAATCAAGCTTCAGACCAAGTATGAAACCAACCCAACCTCTGGAAGCTGAGAAAACTGTGATGAAAATTTCTCCTCCCTAGTTAGTTACTGTTAAACATCAAAGAATCGGCAAACAGGAAGTGCATGCACAACAGACCTGTAAATGGCTTACACATTCCAACTCTAGTCCAAATTTGAAATGATTCCCACCTATAGAAGCCAAATAAACTGTGAAGAAAATTCTCATCCATAAAGGGTTACAGTAAAACTTCAACATATTGGCAAACAGGAAGTGGTAATATGGCAGACCTCAAAATAGCTTACAAGCTACAACTCATTATTATAAAGCTCCAGACCAAATTTGAAATCATTCCTGCCCATACAATTTAAGTAAACTACAACGAAAATTTCTCATCCATAGTGTGCTATAGTAAAACTTCAACATATCGGCAAACAGGAAGCACAAAAATGACAGACCTGAAAATAGCTTACATGTTACAACTCATCATAATCAAGCTCCTGACCAAATATGAAATCATTCCAACATATACAAGCTGAGAAAACTGTGACGAAAATTTCTCATCCATAGTGTGTTATAGTAAAACTTCAACATATCGGCAAACAGGAAGTAGCAACATGGCAGACGGCAAAATAGCTTACACATTACAGCTCATCATAATTAAGCTTCTGACCAAATATGAAATCATTCCAACATATACAAGCTTTGAAAACTGTGACCAAAATTTCTCATCCATATTGTGTTATAGTAAAACTTCAACGTATCTGCAAACAGGAAGTAGCACCATGATAGACCTGAAAATAGCTTACACCTTACAACTTATCATAACCAAGGTCCTGACCAAATATGAAATCATTCCAACATATACAAGCTGAGAAAACTGTGACCAAAATTTCTCATCCATAGTGTGTTATAGTAAAACTTTAACGTATGGGAAAACAGGAAGTAGGGACACAACAGACCCGAAAATAGCTTTCACCTTACAACTCCTCATAACCAAGCTTCTGACCAAATATGGAATCATTCCAACATATACAAGCTGAGAAAACTGACGAAAATTTCTCATCCATAGTGTGTTATAGTAAACCTTCAATGTATCGGCAAACAGGAAGTAGCAACATCACAGACCCTAAAATAGCTTACACGTTACAACTCATCATAACCAGGCTTCTGACCAAATATGAAATCATTCCAACATATACAAGCTGAGAAAACTGTGACCGAAAATGTGTGACAGACGGACGGACAGACGAACGGACGGACGGACACAGCCATCACTATATACCCGCCGCTTTTTCAAAGCAGGGTATGAAATTGAAGTGGCTAACGTTCTTTTCTTAAAAAAGGATATTTGTGGAACATTCTCACCAAATTTCATGCTTGCATCATTACTTGCAAGATTTTCACACTACCTGCTCCACTACAGGTAAGTAATGTCCCAGTCCTATTTTTTATTTTTTATTTTTTTGTCTTGTTTTAGAGAACATAACCTCACATTTTTTCAAGTGTTAATATTTCGAATATTTTGCTTTACACAAAACTTATATTTTATGCTGTTTCAGTGTGGAGTGTGTTTCTTCAATCGTGGTTTATTTGTGCTGACGATTTCTCATACCAATACATTATTTAAATCCACTTTATTTTTCTTATTTAAAATAAATGTAAAAGTAAAATATTTAAAATAAAATTTCCACAGAATAGGGTGATAATTTAGCTTTTTTTTTTAAATTTAAACCAATCGAAAGTATTAGGGTTAAACTGGGACTAATATGACAGGGATTTGAAACATTCACATTTCTTATAATTTCGGTGTCTCGGCAGATTTACCTGTAAATCGTCGTACTTTTTAGCATTTCTCTGTTGAAACATAGGAAAGTTTTAGTAAACTTTACAGCTACATTTTTCCACCTAATTTAATACAAAGTACAGTGCACCCTCATTAAATCGCCACCTTTGGGACCAGAGAAAATTTTGTGGATAAGTGAGGGTGGCAATATATCGAGGGAATAAATAGCATAGAAACTTTGTAACTTTTTGAAAAATGTACCTTGAAAATGGTTGGCGATAAGTTGAGGGACCGCCGTTAAAGAGGGGCCGTATAACGAGGGAGCACTGTACACCATTTTATAGAAAAAAGATTGCTTAAATTTGTAAAATAAATTTATTCCAAACTACAAAAACTTTGCTCTAAAAGTTGGATAATTTTGGATTTTTTAGAAATATACCAGGAAATTTTACACTTCACAACATTTTTTTTCAGTACACTTTTTTTCCCCCCAAAATATTTAATGCTACAAATTTTATATGATTGAAAAGAAGAAACTTCGATGTGAATCATGGTATATTTTTCTTCAAATTTAGTTGAAAATTTAGTATTAAAATACACAGGGAAAAGTTAAGTGTTTGAACTCCAAAATTTATTTCTAAAAATTGCATGAGCGGGGTCACAACAGTCAAAATTTATCAGCACTGTTAAAAATTTTCCTGCATAAATTATATATGGCTATAAAGCCAATACAAAGAGCTTGACTTTCACCCCCATGGCTTGACTCAGGCCGCATATATGCGGCCCGGGGCTTGACTCAGGCCGCATATTTGCGGCCCAAGGCTTGACTCAGGCCGCATATTTGCGGCCCAAGGCTTGACTCAGGCCGCAAATATGCGGCCCAAAGCTTGACTCAGGCCGCATATATGCGGCCCAAAAATGCCAAAATGGCCCATGATAAAGCGGGAGTACCGGCGCTTTAGGACATGATAAATTAACATATTTTTAATAAATTCTGTGAATTTTGAGACCCAACCCCGAAAATAAAAAAAATTATGCAAGGTCAAAATTTTTGTTTCAGGCCGCAAATATGCGGCCCAAAGCTTGACTCAGGCCGCAAATATGCGGCCCAAGATAATGTCAGGCTGCATATATGCGGCCTGGCATTCTTATGGTATTTATACTATTTTCTTGAAACATACTTATGTTTTTATGGAAAATACTTCACTTTGGGGATATTTTGGAATAACTTGAGACTTTCTGAGCAACTTTGCTCTCATCCTTTCTAGATTTCTACTAACACTTATTGAAGTTACTTTTTGTCAAAAATAACATTAT
>MJUU01052519.1:29154-48382 GCA_002080025.1 Modiolus philippinarum | reverse complement strand
TTTTTTTCCTTTGGATTCCTCTTGATATAAGCTTTCAGCAGTATGTCAATGGATTGGGCGTAGCTCTTACCGTTTCTGAGCTATAAATGGTCAAAGAGGAATCATAAGGAGTCATAAGGGCTAATTTTTATTTTCCCTAGTTTGTGTCCAGCTAATTACTGGGTCAATCTCCTTATTGCGTCCTTCTAATTATTGTGTCAAGCTCTTTTGTTTGTCCATACTCACTTTAAATTACACTTTTTCAAATTTCAGTGGACGGCATGCTGCGGTCGTATCATGCTGCTCTCGGCGTAGCCCTTTATTATTAGCTCACCTGATCTAAAGGGTCAGTGTGAGCTATTGCCATCACTTGGCGTCCGTCGTCAAATGTCCAACGTCAAAGGTCCGTCTGTTAACTTTTCACATATTCATCTTCTCCTCTGAAACCACTGAAGCAAATTCAACCAAACTTTACAGAAATGATGTATGGAAGGTCCTTTACAAAGTTTGCTTATTTCGTTCCGATCCGATAAAAAACATGGCCGCCAGCGCGGAACTTAGGTTTAACATTGGACCCTATGGGAAAATTCACATTTCTTCTTCTCCTCTTAAACCACTGAAGCAAATGCGACCAAACTTTACAGGAATGATGTACTAAAGGTCCTTAACAAAGATTGCTCATTTTGTTCCGATCCGATAAAAAACATGGCCGCCTGCACGGAACATTAGTTTAACATTGGCCCTATGGGAAATTCACATTTTAATCTTCTCCTCTGAAACCACTGAAGCAAATTCAACCAAACTTTACAGGAATGATAATTAAAAGGTCCTTTACAAAGACTGCTCATTTTGTTCCAATCCGATAAAAAACATGGCTGCCAGCGCGGAACTTAGGTTTAACATTGGACCCTATGTGAAAATTCACATTTTCTTCTTCTCCTCTGAAGTCACAGAAGCAAATGCAACCATACTTTACAGGAATGATGTACTAAAGGTCCTTAACAAAGATTGCTCATTTCGTTCCGATCGGATAAAAAACATGGCTGCCAGCACGGAACAAAGTTTTACATTGGCCCTACAGGAAATTCACATTTTCATCTTCTCCGCTGAAACCACTGAAGCAAATTCAACCAAACTTTACAGGAATGATGTATGGAAGGTCCCTTAGGAAGATTGCTCATTTTGGTTCCAATCCGATAAAAAACATGGCCGCCACCGCAAAACTTAGGTTTAACATTGAACCCTATGGGAAAAATCATATTTTCATCTCCTGCTCGGAAACCACTGAAGCAAATTCAACCAAACTTTACAGGAATAAGTGTTTAAGGTCCTTTACAAAGATTGCTCATTTCGTTCCGATCCGATAAAAAACATGTCCGCCACTGCAGAACTTAGGTTTAACATTGGACCCTATGGGAAAATTCACATTTTCGTCTTCTGCTCTGAAACCGCTGTAGCAAATTCAACCAAACTTTACAGGAATGATGAACTGAAGGTCCTTAACAAAGATTGCTCATTTTGTTCCAAACAAAAAAAAACATGGCTGCCAGCACAGAACATAGTTTATTTTGGCCCTATGGGAAATTCACATAAAAAACATGGCCACCATGCAGAACCCTGCTTCAGCATTTTGTCAGGTGAGCTATACAGGCTCAGTGTCTGAGCCTCTAGTTACACCTCTCCATGGATTCAAATTTTTCGTCAAAGTTTTCTTGGCTTCTAGATGTGGGAATGATTTCATATTTGGTCTAAAGCTTTATGATGATGAGTTGTACCTCAGGTTTGCTGTGCCACTACTTCCTGTTCGCTGATACTTTAACTTTTTATTACACCACTCTATGGATGAAATTTTTTGGTCAAAGTTTTCAGGGCTTCTACAACTGGTAATTATATGATATTTAGTCTAAAGCTTCATGATGATGAGTTGTATTGTGTACTGTGAAAGTACTATTGTTCGTGGGGTTCCAATTTTCGTTGATTTCGTGGTTCGTTAAAACCACGAAATTAAGTTCCCAACGAACTGCATCTTTTCTAATGACTTTTGATGCAATGAATTTGAAACCACGAATTTAAGTGCCCACGAAAAAGTAATTTTTATGAAAACCACGAAAATTGGTGTCCACGAATAAAAGTACTTCCACAGTAAGCTATTTTCAGGTTTGCCGTGCCACTACTTCCTTTTTGCCAATAATTTAACTTTTTGTTATACCACTCCATGGATGAAAATTTTTGTCGAAGTTTTCTTGGCTTCTACGACTAGGAATGATTTGATATTTGGTGTAAAGCTTCATGATGATGAGTTGTATTGTGTAAGCTATTTTCAGGTTTGCCATGCCACGACTTCCTGTTTGCCAATACTTTTTAACTTTTTATTTCAAAATATTTTCATAAACAAATGTTGATAATTTGGTACAAAGGAGTTGACTGCCTATTGAGGACCCTCCTGCGTTCAGCAGTACCTCTAGTTTTTCTAAACCCTTAATTCCAGACAAGCTAATATTGGATATGTGAGTCTTAAGCATCATGAGTTACAGATCATTTGTTTGAGCTTTTCACTTGCCCATTGATTGGCCTTAGACTTAGGGAAATTTAGGGAAATGTTGGGAAATTTAGGGAAATGTTGGCAGGGATATTGTTTTACCATTGTCCATCCGTCCGTATTTCCATTTGTCAGTCCCATCTCTGATAATGTGGTATTCCTAAATGCTACCTGAAATCTGTCAGCATACTCTACTTGCACAAATTTTTAGTTCGCCTCAACGAAGTTGAGGGGGACTATTGGAGTACCCCCGGCATCCGCGTCCGCGTCTACGTCTACGTCCGCGTCCGCATTTGGGCATATATCTCTGCAACTATGCATGGTAGGATCATCAAACTTTGTATACAGGTGCATCTTGGGCTATCTCACAGCCTCCAAGAAAATTGGGACTCTCTGACCTATATTTTCTGCTTGAATGACTTACATTCAAGTTTACGTCCAAGTTCAGATCTCAGTCACTATACATGGTAGGATCATGTAACCTTGCATATGCATGCATCTCTGATGGTAGGTCAGCATCCAGGCAAAATAAGGTCACTTTGACCTATATTTTCCGCTTGAACGACTAACATTCAAGTTTAAGTCGGAGTTCAGATCTCGGTCACTATACATGGTAGGATCATGTAACCTTGCATATGCATGCATCTCTGATGGAAGGTCAGCATCCAGGCAAAATTAGGTCACTTTGACCTATATTTTATGCTTGATTGATTTACATTCAAGTTTTCTGACTAGTTCAGATCTCAGTCACTACACATGGTAGGATCATGTAACCTTGCATATACATACATCTCTGATGGTTTGTCAATATCCAGGCAAAATTAGGACACCTTGACCTATATTTTATGCTTGATTGATTTACATTCAAGCTTTAGGACGAGTTCAGATCTTAGTCACTATACATGGTACAATCATGTAACCTGGCATATTCTTATAACTCTGATGGTAGATCAGCATCCAGACAAAATTAGGTCACTTTGACCTATATTTTCCGCTTGATTGATTTACATCCAAGTTTTTGGACAAGTTCAGATCTCAGTCACTATACATGGTAGGATCATGTAACCTTGCTTAGGCATGCAAATGTGATGTCAACATCCAGTCAAGATTTTTTTACTTTGACAAAGTGCCATAACGAGGCGAACTCTGTAATCGTTGCTTATTTATGTTTTAACAATAAAATAAAGCAAAACCTGTCTTCCTTATATAGTTCAAAAGTTATAGCCAAATTAAAGTTACGGATGCATAGACAGACATGTAGACAGACATACAGACAGACACACAGACAGGATCCTTTATCTGGGGGCATAAAAAAGACTGTGGAATTAATATGCTTGGGACTCATTAAAAAGATGCCTATAAAAAGACAAATCTGTTTAAAAACTAAAAATAAATTAAAACTATTCATACGAACAATGTCTTTATTTCATTTCGAAACATTCGTTATTGCCTAGGAATCAGTCAGAATTGACATCAATAATTTCGGGAAATAAGCCTAATGCCTGAAAATTTTAGGCAAAAAGTAAGTACCTAGGCACAGCAGCTGATTGCCTAGGAAATAGGCTTAATGCCTAAATTTGCTTATTGCTGCTAACATAAATATATAAACTTTCAAACTTTCAGTATGAAAAATATGAATAGCACTAGTATAAATAATGTTTATATTTCAACTCTATCCGAGTCTTTTTCTAAACAACAAAATATATAATAAAACAATAAACTATTTACAAAAAAAATACACTACAAAACTCAATTTAATCAGTAAACTACATGTCGAAGACTGACGGCAGTTTAGCTCTAACAGGTTCTTGGGTCGACAAAAAGATACAAGCAGGGGTTGAGGGAAGAGGGTTTTCATTTTGGTTGACTTATGGAGAATAGGCATACATTCGTGGGATATATCAGACAGGTGTGGCAACTTGGGATGGAAGGTTAAGTCACCCACGGGATATGAGAATTTTTCTTCTTTTTTGCCCCGATACAGTAATACATATGTAATTGAGTTAAATCGATTGATGACACTTTTTAGATTGTTTTTTCAACATCTTTTTCTTTATAGCCCTTTTAACAAGATGTTGTTTAAGTTCTTTGCTCCTTAAGTTTGTTCTTTTGAGCAGATACGTGGTATTCGAGTTGACAGACCATACGGTACCGCATTTATACAATCTACTAGGGAGCAGGTAAGCGTGTGCATCTGTTGGTTTTAAATGCAAGTCAATATCAATTTGGCCATCGACAAGTGTAGATGTTGTATCGAGGAATGTATTCATTGTTTCTGAGATGTTTACGGTGAATTTGATGGATGGGTGATAACATATACATGTATATAAATTTTAAAAAATGTATTTTAATCATTGAATCAGTGTAAATATATACATTCTTTTTATTATTACAGTGAATGCCAAAATTCAAAATTTAAAGTAATTGAAGAAAAGGATTGCCCAGGTAATGTATTGTTTATTGATTATTGTTAACAGATTTGTTGTAATTCCTACCATTCCAAGCTATTAGGGGTCAAAGGGGCAAAATTGCAGTTTTTCCAAAAATGTGAATTCTTTATTATGCCCCCCGGATCTTTAGATATGGGGCATATTGTTTTTGTCCTGTCTGTATAGAAAAAAAAGAAGGGAAACGGGGAATGTGTCAAAGAGACAACAACCAAAAGAGGAGTAATAACAACTCAAAACCACCATAAGATCTTCAATGATCAGTGAGGAATGGCAGGTCGGAGTCGTCCCCCCCCCCAAATAAAGAGAAATCAAGTTCAGCAAAGTAATCACCATGTATGTATGTATGTATGTATGTATGTATGTCTGTCTGTCTGTGTAAAACTTAAACCTGGCTCAAAACTTTTGAACCAGATGTGATAGGCCATTCATTTTTTGTATGCGTATTGATCATGTAAAGTTGAACACCATTATGCAAATTTCTGCAAGGTCAGGTCAAAGGTCAAGGTCATAGAGGTCAAAAGGTCAAAATCTAGATTTTGCTGTACCGGTATCTGGTTTATTACAATTGCTAGAGGATTGATATTTTATATGTGAATAGATCTAATAAAGCCAAAGGACTAATCTACCAAAAAAATGTGGGACAGGTCAAAGGTCAAGGTCACTGATTGCAAATTTGAAAACTATATTTAACATTGTCCATATCTTTTCAACCAGATGTGATAGGAGTACCTACATATTAGGCCTGTATATTCAATATTTTGAAAGTAATTCCTGGTATATTGGTCATATGAAGCTGAACAGCTTTATGCAAATTTCACAAAGGTCGGGTCAAAGGTCAAGGTCATTGAGGTCTAAAGGTCAAAATCTAGATTTTGCTATAGCATGTTAATTACACTTGCTAGAGGCCTTATATTCTCTATATGAATAGATCTAATAGAGCTTAGTACAAATCAACAACAAAAAAAATGGTATCAGGTCAAAGGTCAAGGTAACTGAGTGCAAATTTGAAAACTTTAGCAGAAGCTTTAAAATTGTCTATATCTTTTCAACCAGATGTGATAGGACCTTTATATTTGGCCTGTTTATTGGTCATATGAAGATCAACAGCTTTATGCAAATTTCATTAGGTCAGGTCAAAGGTCAAGGTCTCAGAGATCAAAAGATCAAAATCTATAGCTCATTCATTTCACTTGCTAGAGGCCTTATATTCTTTATGTGAATAGATTTTAAAGAGCTTAGCACAAATCTAAAAAAAAAAGGAAAGGCCAATTGTCAAGGTCACTGAGTGCAATTTTGGAAAACTTTAACATTGTCTATATCATTTCAACCAGATGTAATGGGACCTTCACATTTTGCTTGTATTTTAATCATATAAAGCTGGACACTTTTATGCAAATTTGATTAAAGTCAGGCGAAAGGTCAAGGTCACAGAGGTCAAAAGTTCAAAATCTAGATTTTGCTTTTGTCTCCTTAATTTGGATTGTAAGAGGCTTGATTTTCTATATGTGAATAGATCTAATGGAGCTTAGTACAAATGTCTACTAAACCTGGATTTCTAGTTTACAATGCAATTTTTAGCATTAATTTTGTATTGTAGACATGATTCCTACTGGGGGCATAGTGTTTCACAAACACATCTTGTTTTTCATTAGATTTTGATAGGATTTTTAGCTAACCCCACCAAGTGAGGGGGGCTTTGTGATACCCCAAGCATCGTCGTCTGTGTCTGCAACTGCGTCTGTGTCTGTGTCCACGTCCGGTTAAGAAGAATGGTTAAAGTCCATTCCTACTAACTGACATGCCCCACATCAACCATATTGTTATGCATTTTAGAATGACAAATACAATGCATGCTTTAGTTGCTGTCTGTGACCTACATTTTATGCATGAGAGACTTGGTTAGGTTGAATGGTTAAAGTCCATTCCCACTAACTGACATGCCCCACATCAACCATGTTGGTACGTATGATGCATTTTTGGATGACAAATGCAATGCAGGCATGCTTTGGATGCTGTCTCTGACATTCATTTTAGGCATGAGCAACTTGGTTAGGTAGAATGGTTAAAGTCCATTCCCAATTGCTGAAATACTCCACGCCAACCGCATATTAGTATGGATGATGCATATTTGGATGACAACTGCAATGCATTCTTCTGATATGCTGTCTCTTACTTAGGTATCATGTTACTGTTTAGCTTTGATTTTTCTCATGTGTCTGTTTTTCAAAGATTTACATCTTGTTTGCAAAGTTTTACTGAAAAGTGTGAAATGACAGATATATAACCTATACCTCTTTGGAATCCTTGAAACAAATACTTTTAATTGCATAGACATCTGTGTCATTCTGACAATATTCATATGTGCTACATGTTTCCATGGAAACATTTGCAAAAGTTGAAAAAATTACCCCAAAATTTGCAAAAAAAATAGCAAAAACAGTGCCAATACACAGGTCCCCCTTCAAGTTATGCATTATGAACCAGCATAGCCACTATGATAGCCTGAAAGCCCTTCACAAACAGTTTGGATTTAGCAATAAAAAAGGATATCATCAAGGATAACTTTTCAAAATTTAGTTCACCGAACACTTACATCCATTTTCGCACCATGTGTAGAACATGCTATTTATACCGTCCATGCTGTGTGTCATGCAACCAAAACAAACAGCTAATAACCTACTGTAATGAATAAATTCATTTTTTATTGATTTTTATTGATTTGTTTCTTACATTTACTATCATTCTCACAAAATAAAAAATTGTTCACATAATCTCACATTTTACACATGAGCAACTTTGTTAGGTAGAGTGAATGATGTCAGTATTCCATCTTACTGACATGCCCCATATCAACCATATTGGTATGCATGATGCATTTTGGGATGACAGCTGCAATGAACACTTTGAATGCAGTCCATGACATTCATTTTATCCATGAATGAATAATTATAGTCTATTCCTGTTTACTGACATATTTAAGTTGTGACAATGCTGTGCAAGGAGTTGAGTGCAGCAGGCTGTTGCTGAAACCACTTTGAAGCCAATTGGAAGCGAACTTGGTCACAATAGTCCTTAGATGGTCCCTTTCAAAAAAGGTATCTGGCAGGTCCATATACCTCATCCAAGATGGCTGCCATCAGGGAACATAGTTGTGTCGCCTGAGTTCATGCAGTGGCGACATATAGGGATCACTATCCGTAGTCTTGCATTGCCGTCATCGGCGTCACTGTCCGCTTCGGCGTCACAAAAATTTCTGTCACAGTTTTCTGAGGAACTATGTATCCGAGCTTTCTGCAATTTGGCATGGAGTATCAGTATGGGGACCTATACCGTGTAATAGAGTTTGGGATCTCTCGCATGCCAACTTCCTCTTTGACGGAACTTAGAATATTTTTTGCGTCTTGAAAATTTCTGTCACATTTTTCTCAGGAACCACAGATCCTAGCCTTCTACGTCTGTCATAACCTTTTCATTCAAAGATCTACTCCTCTGAAACCACTTTGAAGCCAATTGGAAGCTTAATTGGTCACAATAGTCCTTAGATGGTCCCTTTCAAAAAAGGTATCTGGCAGGTCCATATACCTCATCCAAGATGGCTGCCATCAGGGAACATAGTTGTGTCGCCTGAGTTAACGCAGTGGCGACATATAGGGATCACTATCTGTCGTCTTGGGTCGTCGTCATCGTTGTCGTTGTCCGCGTCGACGTCACAAAAATTTCTGTCACAGTTTTCTGAGGAACTATGTATCCGAGCTTTCTGCAATTTGGCATGGGGTATCAGTATGGGGACCTATACCGTGTAATAGAGTTTGGGATCTCTCGCATGCCACCTTCCTCTTTGACGGAACTTAGAATATTTTTTGCGTCTTGAAAATTTCTGTCACATTTTTCTCAGGAACCACAAATCCTAGCCTTCTATAATTCAGTATGGAGTATCAGTATGGGGACCTATACCGTGTAATAAAGTTTGGAATCTCTTGCATGGCCACTTCCTGTTTGACAGAACTTAGAATATTTTTGTCGATTGGTGTCGCAAATAATTTCTGTCACATTTTACTCAGGAACCACAATTCCCAGCCTTCTGTAATTTAGTATGGAGTATCAGTATTTGGACCTATACCGTGTAATAGAGTTTTGAATCTCTGGCATGCCCACTTCCTGTTTGACTGAACTTAGAATATTTTTCGAGTATCGAAAATTTCTGTCACGTTTTTCTCAGACACCACATATCCCTGCCTTCTGCAATTTGGCATGGAGTATCGGTATTGGGACCTATAATGTGTAAGAGGGTCTGGGATCTCTTGCATGCCCACTTCCTGTTTGACGTTACTTACTTTTAGTGTTATTACGCAGGCGACACATGTCTTCTGTGGAAGACTTACTACTAAGTTTTAACATTGGACCCTATGGAAAAAACATTCAAAGATCTTCTATAAGACACTACCAGTCCAATAATAGCCAAACTTAGGCACCATGGTCCTTAGTTGGTCCCTTCCAAAAAAATGAATCCATCAGGTCCGTACCAAGATGGCCGACAACAGGGAACATAGTTTAACATTGGACCCTATGGAAAAGACATTCAAAGATATTCTTCTCAGAGACTACCAGTCCAATTATAACCAAACTTAGGCACAATGGTCATTAGATGGTCCCTTTCAGAAAAGGTATCGGGCAGGTCAGTACCTCATCCAAGATGGCTGCCAACGGGGAACATACTTTTAACATTGGACCCTATGGGTAAGACATTCAAAGATCTTCTAAGAAACTACTAGTCCAATTATTACCAAACTTAGGCACAATGGTCCTTTGATGGTCCCTTCCAAAAAAGATACCAATCAGGTCCGTTCCTCATCCAAGATGGCCGACAACAGGGAACATAGGTTTAACATTGAACCTTATGGAAAAGACATTCAAAGATCTTCTTCTCAGAGACTACCAAAAAAGGTATCCAACAGGTCTCTGCCTCATCCAAGATGGCTGCCAGTGGAGAACATAGTTTTAACATTTGACCATACGGAAAACTCATTCCTAGATATTCTTCTCAGAAACCACACGTCCAATTAGAACCAAATTTAGTCACAATGGTTCTTAGGGGACCCTCCAAAAAAGATATCCAGCAGGTTCTACCTCGTCAAAAATGGCTTTCAGCGGGAACATACTTTTAACATTGAAACTTATGGTAATGACATTCAAAGATCCTTTTCTCAGAAAATACAAGTCAAGCCCTCTTCAAAATTTGCATCTGGCATGTCTTCATCCAATACTATCCAAGGTGGCCTCAACGGGGAACAAAGTTTTAACACTGGACCCTAGTGGAAATGCCATTCATCTCTCTATGTCAGCCATGGTCAAGGTGAGCGATACAGGCTCTTGAGAGCATCTTGTTGTCTTTTCCAGTTATTCTAATGTTGCAAAAATTGCATAATGCAAAATATTATTTCAATGGAAGTTTTACACAACAAATGACCAGAAACCACTTATATTTCAGTCTCCAAAAATAAAATCAGACAATTTTGACTGAAATCATGAAATCATCCCCCAAAACTAACCACATACACATTAAAAGATCAACAATACATCAATGTTTGATGTGAAAAATAAAATATTAAGTATGCAATGATGTAGTAATATATCTTTTATTTTTCAGCAACTTGTCGTTTGTTTGGAGATGGAAATATTTTAGATTTTAATGGCAATAGTTATAAAATGCCAGCCATGTGTGCATATGTTTTGTTTTCTGCACTGGAGGAGAAAATTTTGGTAGAGGCGAAAGGTGTTTTATGTCCAAGCCCTGGAGACTCCAAACATATTTGTCAATTTATATTTACTGTAACAGTTAATGGAGTAAAATTCACGATGAGGAAACATGGAAACTTTAACTCTACAGGATCAACAGACATCAATGGTGTTAAAGTCTACATGGGCTTTTACTTCACTATGATACATACCAACAATGTGACAATAAAATGGGACACTAGTAAGTTCATTTCTATAGCTCTATTTACAGCATAATCATCTAGCACAATATTAATATACTGAGCATCAAAAGAAATGCAACACTACATGTATGTGCCCTGATAGCCCCTTTGTAATGGGAACCATAAAACACTTCTTTTACACTATTCCTAAAACATTTAACTAATGCATGCAATATGACTTTGCTCCCACATTTTCTTCAATTATAAAAAATTTGCAGAGTAGTTAAGTACTTAAAATGCAATTTGAAATTGGGAATTGCATCAGTTTATGGCAAATTTCTTTCAGGGTTCTCCTTATAGGGTTGAACTTTGCATGGATGGATATGAAATAGGAAAAAGAAGGGAAACGGGGAATGTGTCAAAGAGAAAACTACCCAAAGGGGAGTAAAAACAACTCAAAGCCACCATAAGATCTTCAATGAACGGTTAGAAAACCCCACACCTAAAGGCAGGTCAGAGTTGGCCCCTAAATAAAGAGTAATCAAGTTCAGTGAAATAAACATCATCCCAGACTCCTATAGACATAAAGTAAACTAACTAGAAAACAGACAAGACACACAAAGGCTTAATGAAAGTTTACTTTGGGTATAACATGTGGATTTTGGGAATGTTAGAAATCTGTGAAAAATAACAAGAATGTTCATTATCAAAATTCTAAGTAATATGCAAAATCTTAAAAGACATTTACAACTTTTAAAGCAGATCTGGAAATTTGAATTATTGTTCTCCTCAAGGAATTTTAGGATGGCAGTTGGAGTTCCCTTAGCTTTTCTCAGCGACTGTGTCTACATCTAAGTCTTAACGTCTGTGTCCTCATTTGGGTGTTTATCTCAATTTTTCAAATCCAAGTTCATATCTCAGTCAGTATACGTAGTAGGATCATCTAACCTAGCATATGCATGTATCTTAGATGTAACATTAGCATCAAGTCTCTGTGACCTATAGTTAAGTCTCCCAAATGAATGACAATCTCACACAAATACAGAAATTAACATATCTGAATGTCCAACTTTAGGGAAATGCCGCTGAAACAATAGAGGGATTTGCATTAACAAATGGTAATTATGAAACTGCTGTAAATCTGCTCACCAAACACTATGGACAAGCAAGTTAATTCATGCCTACTTGAAAGCACTAATATGTCTTCACCCACACCGTCAAATAAATTGTATAGCTTACAAAATATGGAGATAAACTCAAATGTTACGTTTGTGGATTGGAGTTGTTAGGTCAATCCAAGGACATGCACGGACCACTTTTAGTACAAAATAAGTTCTTAAAGATTATGGTTGAAATAATCTGAGGTTAGAACACTTATGAAACGCTATTTCTGATGAAATTGAATATTACTTTAGGCAAGTAATGATTATGGAATAGGACACACTACCCAACAGTTCCTACATGTACTTTTGTAGCCGGAGCAAAATCGTACAGAGGAACGGAAATAACTCAAGTTATGTAAGAAACGGACAAAGTACTAGTTTAACAAGTAAACCATGCATATTTTGTAAGGACATCCATGCACCATTTTTGTGTACAAAGGTAAAGGATCAGAAAACTCTAATGCAAACTGTAAAGAGTAACAATGTATGTTTTAATTGTCTAGGATCACATCATGTTTAGATGTCTCAGTGGTATTGTTCATTTAGGTTTGATTCATTAAGAAATTAAACTAGAGGCTAAGAGACTGAGCCTGTATTGCTCACCTGACAAAACGCTTCTATGCCATGCATGACCAAAAATGGTCGTGTTATTTACCAATGGGGAAGGGTGTTTAGGTATGTTCTCAATTAACACACGTGTGTTTTGTCTGATCCTATTGAAATGAGTAATTTTTGCAAAGGACCTTCTATACTTTTAGTATAATTTGCTTTAATTATTTTGAGAGAAGATGATGAAAAGGATGGTTTTCTCATACTGGACTCCAATGTTCTGCACTTGAGGCAATGTTTTTATACGACCGCAAAAAATTTGACGTCGTATTATGGTATGGTGCTGTCGTCCTTGTCGTCCTCGCCGTTGTCGTTGTCGTTGTCGTAGTTGGCGTTGTCGTCCGTAGACACTTTTGTTTTTGGTCAATAACTTAAGTTGTAGTTGTTCAATCCTTATGAAATGTTAAAATAATGTTCCTTGGCACAAAAGGAAGGTTGGGATCAGTTTTGGGTTTTTTTACCCCTCCCGTTCCTAAAAAAGGGGCCAAAAGGGCAAAATTTGGTGTTTACACATACTTGACTGTTGAATGTTTATTATTTATCGGATTTTGATGGGGTTTCTTTCAGTGTACTCCTTAGAAAATTTCCAATCTGGATTATATGAAAACATTATGACTCAAAAAAATTGTGAAAAATGTATTTTTTTAAACTCATTTCTATTGATCTTTATTGTTGAAAATTGTTTGTTGACAGCCATTTTCAAAATGGCCACCAAAAAAGGCGGGAAAATTCAACATTGTCCGATTTCAATGAAATTTGGTTTCCAAATAGATATTGATGTTGAGACTTCAAAACCGGTGTTGAAAATTGTTCGTTGACCACCATTTTCAAAATAGCCGCCAAAAAAGGCATGAAAATTCAACATTGTCCGATTTGAATGAAATTTGGTTTCCAAATAGGTCTTGATGTCGCAACTTCAAAACTGATATTGAAAATTGTCTGTTGACCCCCATTTTTAAAATGGCTGCCAAAAAAGGAAGGAAAATTCAACATTGTCCGATTTCAATGAAGTTTGATTTCCAAATAGATATTGATGTTGCGACTTCAAAACCGATGTTGAAAATTGTTTGTTGACCGCCATTTACAAAATGATGTCTCAACTTCAAAACTGGTGTCGAAGGTCCTTAGGAATAATGTTTTTTGTCAAAAAAAGCCCAACAAAGGAATATAATAAAACATGATCAGACTTTAAAATCAGTTCAAGATATTGGAGGTGTTCGAGCTACAAAAGTTTTAGAAACTGAAGATCAACTGTATATTTTTACTTACAATGTTTCCTTGATTAAGGCAACTGAAAGCCAGGTGAGCGATACAGGCTCCTGGGAGCCTCTGGTTCTGTGAAAATTTCAAAATTTTGATATTCTTTATTTTTTATCGCAAAAACTGTAATAGATAGAGGTCAACTTTAAATTGCAAAAATGTTCAGCATATCAAGATCTACTCACTTTGAAATTTTGAAGAAAATCTGACTACCCATATAGGAGTTTTGCCCTTTATTGGTCAAATTTAAGAAATTTGATACTTTTTGTCATCAATTTAAAAAATCTTCTCCTCAGAAGCCACTGGGGCAATTGTTACCAAACTTGACCTGAATCATCACTAGGGTAAACAGTTTCAAAATTGTGTTCGATTAGTCCGAAAACCAAGCAACATGGCTGCTGTTACTAAAAATAGAACAATGGGGTAAATTGCATTTTTTGCAAATAAGTCAAAAACCATTACAGATATCAAAAATCTGATTGGGATTATTATGAATCAGCATATTAAGATCTACCCGCCCTGCAATTTTAAAGAAAATCCAAAAACTAGTGTTGGAGTTATTGCCCTTTTTCCATGAAATTTTGAAGAAATCCAAAAATCTTTGTAGGAGTTGTTGCCCTTTTTCATGGAATTTTTAAATTTTCATGTTTTGTCATCTTTTATATCCATAACTAGAAGTGTAAATTGATTAAAATGTTTGCCATGCTATGGCAACTTGTAAACTGGTGTTGAAAATTGTTCATTGACCACCATTTTCAAAATGACTTCCAAAAAAGGCGGGAAAATTCAACATTGTCAGATTTCAATGAAATTTGGTTTCCAAGTGGATATTGATGTTTCGACTTCAAAACAGATACTGAAAATTGTTCAGTGACCGCCATTTTCAAAATGGCCGCCAAAAAAGGCGGGAAAATTTAACATTGTCCAATTTCAATGGAATTTGGTTTCCAAATGGGTATGGATGTCGCAAATTCAAACCAATGTTAAAAATTGTTCGTTCACCGCCATATTTCAAAAGGGCTGCCAAAAATGCGGGAAAATTCAACATTGTCCGATTTCGATGAAAGTTGGTTTCCAAGTGGATATTGATGTTGTGAATTGATATTAAGAATTGTTGGCTGGCCGCCATTTTAAAATGGCTGCCGAAAAAGGCGAGAAAATTCAACATTGTCTGATTTCAATGAAATTTGGTGTCCAAGTGGATATTGATGTTGCGACTTCAAAAGTCGTGTTGAAAATTGTTTGTTGACCGCCATTTTCAAAATCGCCACCAAAAAGGCGGGAAAATTCAATATTTTCCTATTTCAATGAACTTTGGTTTCCAATAAATATTGATGTGGTAACTTAAAAATATGGTTTTGAAAAGTGTTGTTGACTGCCATTTACAAAGTTATGTCTCAATTTCAAAACTGGTGTTGAAAGTGGTCATAAGCAAGTACATTTTTGTCAACAAAGAAATATAGTAAAACAAGATCAGACTTTAAATACAGTTCAAGATATTGGTGGTGTTTGAGCTAACAAAGTTCAACTGTATTAACTTAAAATGTTAGCTTCATTGTGGCAACTGAAAGCCAGGTGAGCGATACAGGCTCCTGGGAGCCTCTAGTTAATGTTTTCGTCATTCAAACAAAGCAGTTCATCTAATAAGCTTTCTCTCTGGCTCGTTTGCATTTTTCGCCGCCATCTTGAAATAATACGCTGTTCCAGACACACCACCTCATCAGGTGGCATAGTCGGAACTTGTTCTGCACAGCTGTTCTGACCCACTCGATTACTGTTCAGAGTGTTCAGAAGCTATAATCGAGCACCATTATGTTTACTTCGCCATCGATGCAATTTCATAAATGTCCTCCTATGTATCCACTTTGTCATATTGAAAAACGCGGTTTCTGATGCAGTAATCCTTCATCTGTTTGGAAATACACTGCGCAAAGTTGTCTCGAGGTAGATCGTGCCCAATATCTGCCAATGTTTTTCCCATTTCAGACGAAGATTATTGTACACGTCCATGCCGACAAGTTGTTTATTGACATCGTGTGAGCGCTTTACTCAGCGATAATTTGAAAGCGCTTTGAAGATCCAAAGCTTATTTTGACTCAAGACAGATGGGACACGAAAATATTCCGGAAATCGAAGAAAAATAAAAAAAAATTGACAGAAGTTATGTCAATAAAAACTTTGCAGTCGGGGGGTTAAAATCGGGTCGGTCGGGCTATGGCAAGCAAACATTTTTTAAATTATGGCCCAAAACTGATGTTAAAAATTGTTCATGACCGCCATTTTCAAAATGGCTGGGAAGAAAGGCGGGAAAATTCAACAATGTCTGATTTCAGTAAAATTTGGTTTCCGAATAGATATTGATGTCATAACTTAAAAATATGTTGTTAAAAATGGTCATTAGTTAAAACATTTTATTTAAAAAAAAAGCCCAACAAAGAAAAATGAAGGGCCTGAAGGGGGGGGAGAGGGGGGTGGTGGTGGTGGTCTCATTACGAAAAATTATTCGGACCAATCACAGTTCATGGGAAATTTAATTTGATCAAGAATCAAGAACGATTCACGGACAATGTTCTAATAACGATTCATGATAAATTTATTGAAATGGAAAATGAATCACGGGGAATTGAAATCCCCGATCATGGAGAACGAAATAAACCCATCGGCCCCTCAAATATATTAAATAAAGGGCTATGCTGAGCGCAGCATGATACGACTGCAGCATGTCGACGACTGAAATTTGAACGAGTGTAATTTTAAAGTAAGTATGGACATACTAAACAGCTTGACACAATAATTAGATGGACACAATAAGGAGGTTGACCCAGTAATTAGCTGGACACAAACTAGGGAAAATAAAAATTAGCACTTATGACTCTTATGATTCCTCTTGGACCCCTTATAGCTCTGAAACAGTAAGCGCAAAATCTATTACTGCTGAAAGCTTATATCAAGAGGAATCTATGGAAAAAAATCCCGTAGAAATCTGAGGAAAAATAAAAGTTTAGTTAATCTGCAAATTTGCAGTTTTGGCCCCTTTGAACCCTTATAGCTGGGAAATGGTAAAAGCTATGCCAAATCCGTTGACATATCACAGAAAGCTTATATCAAGAAGAATCCAAAGAAAAAAATCCAGTCGAAATCTGATAAAAAATAAAAAATTTAGGTAATCTGCAATTTGCAGTTTTGGCCCCTTTGACCCCTTATAGCCCGGAAACGCTACGAGTTAGGCTAAATCCTTTGGCATACTACTGAAAGCTTACATCAAGATGAATCCAAAGAAAAAAATCCAATCGAAATCCGATGAAGAATAAAAAATTTTTGGGAATCTGCAAATTTGCAATTTTGTCCCCTTTCGGCCCCTCATAGCTTTAGTCTGTCTGAAAGGAAACAAGTTAACAAAAATCTAATAATTGAGCGCTACATTAATTTTTCATAAGGAATCCATTGAAAAAACTGCATCAAATCGGACTAAAAATAAAAAAAAAATTTTTTGATTCCCCCTGTTAGGGCCCCATTTATCTCATGAATGGTACATGCTATGTGAAATCCGTTTACGTACTGCTGATTGGAAATTTAATAAGGAGCACACTGAAAGAAACCCCATAAAAATCTGATAAATAATAAATATTCTACAACCTAAAAGCCCCTGCGAAAATGTCATGAGCAGTTCCAGAACTATTCATGAAATGTTCTTGGACAATAGTTCTCTCGAACTGTTCAAGAAAAGTTCATGAGAAGTTCGTGAACATTAAATGAGAAAATTCATGAACTAACAACTGTTCTTGAAACAGTTCATGAATAATTCTTCATGAACAGTTCATGAATTTTAATTCATGTAAAGTTCAAAATACTATTTCTTGAATAGTTATTAAACAATTGTACTTGAACTGTTCAAGAAAAGTTGTTAGTTCATGAATTTTCTCATTTAATGTTCACGAACTTCTCATTAACTTTTCTTGAACAGTTCAGGAACTGTATTCCAAGAACATTTCATGAATAGTTCATGAGAGGTAATGAACAGTTCAAAAGCTTTTGTTCTTGAATTTCTCCAGAATTACAAGTTGATAGTTATTGTCAGATTTTGGGTTTGGGACATGTCTGACTGGGACATTTATCATTATATGACTCTGCCTGTACTGTAGTCATTGAAGAGATGTTTAATCATAATTATTATAAAAAATATTATAGAATTTTCAAATGGCATGGCATGGCTTTTACATATCGGACATCACTTCACCATGCTCATGAATCAGTTTGGCTTTAAAGTAGGCACACAATTTGAGGCCATACATTTTGATCCACACATTTCTAAAGGACCATACATTTAGACAATACAACCTCTATTCATGAAGTCATATTTTTCTCCTTTTGTCATCAACAAAGTCTTATTTGGTCTTTTTGTAACATATATCTGGCATCTTTCAAACATGATCCTGTATGAAGATATCATATACATGTTGGATATCATAATCTGGACACTGAGTGTTATGTTTTATTTATGTGTTTTATAACTTTGACATCTACAGTAAACTTTATTTACATTTATCTAGCTATGTGTCTTACCTTTTACTAGATTCATTTACTTTTAGAGGATTGGCAGATGAAATGTATTAACCTTTCCCTAAAACTACATAGTGCTAACATGTTATTGAACATAGCACATAATAGTATCCACAAAGGAATACAAGCAAACCCATTTTCTGCTGGCATCCATCATATTACTGTTTTTTTTGTGTGCAGTATCTGACAATAGCAACCAAAATAATCCAGAAAAGGAGGAATTACTCGCAAACGATCATCCTTGGTTGAACTGTTAGAAAGTTTGACAAATCAATAGAAGCAAATCCGATTCCCCCCCCCCATTTTTATACGACCGCAAAAATTTTGCGGTCGTATATTGGTATGGTGTTGGCGTCGTCGGCGTCCGCGTCGGCATCGGCGTCTGTGGACAGCATAACTTTGCTTCTAGTGGACGGATCTTTATGAAATTTTAGTATGATGTATCTTGGCACACGCGTAAACAGAGGTTTTAATTTTGAGTTGATGGCCCGCCCGTTTTAGAAAAAGGGGCCAAAAAGGGGTGAAATTGGGTGTTTTCACATTTTTGACTGTAGAATCTTTATTAATTGTTGGATTTTGATGGGGTTTGTTTCAGTGTGCTCCTGAGGAAATTTCCAATCTGGTGTATGCCAACGGATTTCACGTAGCATGTACCGCTCACGAGATAAATGGGGCCCAAAAGGGGCAAATCTCAAAAAAATTAAATTTTTTATTTTTAGTCCAATTTTGATGCAATTTTTTTCAATGGAT
>MJUU01052514.1:40774-53843 GCA_002080025.1 Modiolus philippinarum | reverse complement strand
GGAGGAGTAGCGAATAAGAGATGGGTACCCCCTTGTAATGTAATGGCTTCGTCCATTTTTTGCTATGGGAAACCCCAAAAATCAATCAAATCAAATTCTGAAATAGAAGGTGCACATCTACATTATGTCATAAAGACTGTGTAAAAGTTTCATGAAAATCTGTTCACTTGTTCAGGAGGAGTAGCGGATAAGAGATGGGTACCCCCTTGTAATGTAATGGCTTCGTCCATGTTTTGCTATGGGAAACCCCAAAAATCAATCAAATCAAATTCTGAAATTGGAGGTGCACATCTACATTATGTCATAAAGATTGTGTTAAAGTTTCATCAAAATCTGTTCACTGGTTCAGGAGGAGTAGCGGATAAGAGATGGGTACCCCCTTGTAATGTAATGGCTTAGTCCATGTTTTGCTTTGGGAAACCCCAAAAATCAAACAAATCAAATTCTGAAATAGGAGGTGCACATCTACATTATGTCATAAAGACTGTGTTAAAGTTTCATCACAATCTGTTCACTGGTTCAGGAGGAGTACCGGATACGAGATGGGTACCCCTTGTAATGTAATGGCTAAGTCCATGTTTTGCTATGGAAAACCCCCAAAATCAATCAAATCAAATTCTGAAATAGGAGGTGCACATCTGCATTATGTCATAAAGACTGTGTTAAAGTTTCATCAAAATCTATTCAGTGGTTCAGGAGGAGTAGTGGATAAGAGATGGGTACCCTCAGGTGTAACGGACAAACGGACGGACGGACGGACGGACGGAAGGACGGACGGACAACCCCATCACTATATACCCCAACTTTTCAAGTGGGGGTATAATAAAGGTTGTCTAGCAAGAGATTCAGTTGTATAATTATACTTTTTCTTTTCATTTTAGTCGATTTCTATCTTATTTGGGGGGATCTGACTGATTCCACAAAACAAGAAAGTGATTCTCGTGTTATCAATGATGACGCTGACGTTTTAATAGGCGGAAAAATGAGCATCTTTAAAATCGAAAGGGTAAAAATGGCAATTTCTTTTTCCCCGTGTCCAGTAAGGGGGAAATTTCAGAACGTGTCTAATTTTCCGGGGGGAATATTAGCATATGCTAATCTTTCCCCCGGAAAAACTGGCATGGGGGAAAAATGGCTAGAACACCGGTAACTGATTTTTCCAATGTAGCCACATACTGAATTTTTTTGTCAAGGATTCCTATAATTGTGTATGCAGTAATGATTTCACAATGTATATTGCAAAATACCAATGCTTTATATCGATATTAGATGGGTACTCCAAATTTTTTTCCATAGATTTTCTTTAATTTTTCAAGAAAGTTTCCATATTATAGCAGCATTGAAATAAAAAAATAAACTAGAGGCTCAGAGACTGAGACTGTATCGCTCACCTGACGAAATGCTTCTATGTCATGCATGACCAAAAAAGGATATGAAAAAGAAAGGAAATGGGGTAAATGTCAAGGAGACAACATCTCTATTTCCATGTATTTTACTGATGAGGTCTAATGTTAAGCTATGTTCTCCATTGACATAAGTGTTTTTGTCTGATCCAATTGAAATGATAATCTTTACAAAGGACCTTCAATACATCATTCCAATACAGACTAGTTAAATTTTCTTGAATAGTTTCAGAGAAGATAATGAAAAATATGGTTTTCACATACCGGGATACGATATTAAACTATGTTCTGCACTGGAGGCCATGTTTCTTGTTGGATCGAACTGAAAATAGTACTTTTTTAAAGTACCTTCTATACATTATTCCTGTAAAGTTTGGTTGAATTTGTTTCGGCAGTTTCAGTTGAGAAGATTAAAATGTTACTTTTCCCATAGGGTCCAATTTTATACCCAAGTTTCGCAATGGCAGCCATGTTTTTTATCGGATTGAAATAAAATTAGCAATCTTTGTAAAGGACCTTTAGTACATCATTCTTGTAAAGTTTGGTTGAATTTGCATCAGCGGTTTCAGAGTAGAAGAGGGAAATGTGATTTTTCCCATAGGGTAAAATAATAAACCTAAATTCCGCACTGGCGGCCATGTTTCTTTCGGATCGGAACGAAATGAGCAACCTTTGTAAAAGACCTTCCATACATCATTCCTGTAAATTGTGGTTGAATTTGCTTCAGTGGTTTCAGAGGCGAAGATAAAAATGTGATTTGTCCCATAGGGTCTAAAGCAGATAATACCACAACAGTATAAATAACAAATTCAAAATGGCAGAAGGCTACCGATCTACCTAAGTATAATAACAAAATACAGAAGTTAACTGTGGCTTTAGTTTCTGCATATGGCCATTTTGACAGCCTATATCTCTCAGTGCAGATCAAAGCTTTTGGAAATCCGTAATTCAAAATATGTATAAAAGCTGAAAAAAAAAATACCAAAAGGGTCTAAATAGAAAAGCGAAAATCAGTTGAGGACAGAGCTAAGCAACAGGTAGATTATGTATAATATAAGGTTGGCTTCTACAAGGTTCCGACTGGGCACTGTTCGATTTATAACCAGTTTCGCCTTCGTAAGGCACGTTTCCCACATCCTCCATGGTATGATATAGATAGAGAGTTGCGATTCCTATTTGTCTCTACACCACAAAAGTCTATATACCAGGACAACTTTAATTAAGTCCGCCAGGCCTCTTATCATCGAAGTTTATAAGGTGAAAGGTCGACACATTTTGGTCACGAGAGAAAAATCATCTGCAGTTTTGAGGTTATAATTTTGAAGAGAATTAATTCACTTCGATTCACAGGGGCATAAAAAAAGATTATTATATAGATGATTTTCTTCTTGAGGAACAGGTCTGGACCATAGAATTATAAACCAGGCTAAAAAGCAAGAGGCTCTCAAGAGCTTTCCAGATCCTTTCGTAAAATAGACAGTCCAAATAGCCTCATTGTGAAAGATATATTAATTGGCATTCACGTGCATGGTTCAAACTTAAATTATTTCCCCGTTGGAACTTTTTTGGATTGTAATAAGAAGAGATGTCGTCGAATGGCAGCCATTTAGACCCCAACTGATTAAACCCTGAATCAAACTAGAGGCTCAGGGACTGAGCCTGAATCGCTTACCTGACGAAATGCTTCTAATATAAGCCATGTCTATGCTGATGACCAAAAATGATTTTTTTCAGGGTTTAATGTTAAGCTATAGTTCAATACATATTCCAATTCATTTTGGTTAAATTTGCTTCAGTAATTTAATAGAGGATGACTAAATGATCAATTACCCATAGGGTCAAATGTTAATCTATATTCTGCCCTGGCAGCATGATGTTATTTGGTAGATCGGAACGTAATGAGCAATCTTTGCATAGAACCTTCTGTACATCGTTCCTGTAAAGCTTGATTGAATTTGCATCAATGGTTTCAGAGATGTGATCTTTCTCATAGGGACCTATGTTTAACCAAAGTTCCGTTCTGGCGGCCATGTTTTTGTTGAACCAGAATAAAATGAGCAATCGTTGTTAAGGACCTTCCATACAGCATTCCTGTAAAGTTTGATTAAATTTGCTTGACAGGTTTCAGAGGAAAAGATGAAAATGTGATTTTTCCCATAGGGTCCAATGTTAAACCTAAGTTCCTTGCTGGCAGCCATGCTTTTCGTCGATTTGGAACAAAATAAGCAACCTTGTTAAAAGACTTTCCATACATCATTCCTGTAAAGTTTGATTGAATTTGCTTCGGTAGTTTCAGAGGAGAAGATGAAAATGTGATTTTTCCCATGGAGTCCAATGTTAAACCTTACATTCTGCACTGGTGGCCATATTTTCTGTCGGATCAAAAAAATGAGCAATCTTTATAAAGGACCTTCCATTCATCATTCCTGTAAAGTTTGATTGAATTTGCTTTAGTGGTTTCTGAGGAGAAGATAAAAATGTGATTTTTCCCATAGGGTCCTATGTTAATCCTAATTTCGCGCTGGCAGCCATGTTTTTTGTCGGAACATAATGAAATGAGCAATCTTTGTGAAGGATCTTCCATACATCATTCCTGTAAAGTTTGGTTGAATTTGCTTCAGTGGTTTCAAAGGGGAAGTTGATAATGTGATTTTTCCCATAGGGTCCAATGTTAAACCTAAGTTCCGTGCTGGCGGCAATGTTTTCTATCGGATCGGAATGATTTGAGAAATCTTAGTAATTGACCTTCCAAACATCATTCCTGTAAAGTTTGGTTGAATTTGGTTACGTAGTTTCAGAGGAGAAGATGAAAATGCGATTTTCCCATAGGGTCCAATTTTAAATCATGTTCCGTGCTGGCGGCCATGTTTTTTGTCGGATAGGAAGGAAATGAGCAATCTTTGTTAAGGACCTTTAGTACATCATTCCTGTAAAGTTTGGTTGAATTTGCTTCAGCCATTTCAGAGCAGAAGATGAAAATGTGATATTTCCCATAGGGTCCAATGTTTAACCCAATTTCTGCGCTGGCGGCCATGTTTTTTTTTATCAGATCAGAACGAAATGAGCAATCTTTGTTGAGGACCTTTAGTACATCATTCCTGTAAAGTTTGGTTGAATTTGCTTCAGCTGTTTCAGGGGAGAAGATGAAAATGTGATTTTTCCCATAGGGTCCAATGTTAAACCAAAGTTCTGCACTGGCAGCCATGTTTTTGTCGGATCCGAACGAAATGAGCAATCTTTATTAAGGACCTTTAGTACATCATTCCTGTAAAGTTTGGTTGAATTTGCTTCAGTGGTTTCAGAGCAGAACATGAAAATGTGGTTTTTCCCATAGGTCCAATGTTAAACCTAAGTTCCACGCTGGCGGCCATGTTTTTTTTGTGGGATCCGAACGAAATGAGCAATCTTTGTTAAGGACCTTTAGTACATCATTACTGTAAAGTTTGGTTGAATTTGCTTCAGTGGTTTCAGAGCAGAAGATGAAAATGTGATTTTTCCAATTGGGTCCAATGTTAAACCTAAGATCCGCGCTGGCGGCCATGTTTTTTGTCGGATCGGAACGAAATGAGCAATTATTGTTAAGGACCTTAAGAAAATCATTCCTGTAAAGTTTGGTTGAATTTGCTTCAGTGGTTTCAGAGCAGAAGATGAAAATGTGATTTTTCCCACAGGGTGCTGTGTTAAACCTAAGTTCCACGCTGGCGGCCATGTTTTTTGTCGGATCGAAACGAAATGAGCAATCTTCGTTAAGGACCTTTAGTACATCATTCCTGTAAAGTTTGAATAAATTTGCTTCAGTGGTTTCAGAGAAGATGAAAATGTGATTTTTCCCACAGGGTGCTCGTGTTGTTCGTCGGATCGGAACGAAATGAGCAATCTTTGTGAAGTACCTTCCATATATCATTCCTGTAAAGTTTGGTTGAATTTGCTTCAGTGGTTTAAGAGGAGAAGATGAAAATGTGAAAAGTTTAACGGACGGACGACGGACGCCGGACGGACGACGGACGCCAAGTGATGGCAATAGCTCACACTGGGTCAGGTGAGCTAAAAAGTAAGTCAAAATTTACGTTGGTGTGGATATGGCACGCAAAATTAACCAAAACTTAGGTAAACCGGGTTTATCGCAGGAAAACCCGGTTTATCGGATCGGTAATCCTGGTTTAGCTTAGAAAACCCCCATTTCGGAGCGGTAATGGGGGGTTTTCAACATTAAATACATGTTAACCTCCGCTTCCAATGAGTTTTTATTGCTAAACCTCCTTTACCGGTCGGTGAAGTGGGTTTTCCAGAAAACCAGGTTTATCGACCGGTAATCCTGGTTTAGCTCCAAACAACTCCCATTACCGAACGGTAATGGAAGTTTTCAAAATTATATACATGTTAACCCCCGCTTCCTATGAGTTTTTATTGCTAAACCTACTTTACCGGCCGGTTAAGTTGGTTTAGCAATAAAAACTCATAGGAAGCGGAGGTTAACATGTATTAAATGTTGAAAACCCACATAACCGGTCGGTAATGGGGATTTTCTGAGGTAAACCAGGATTACCGACCCGATAAACCGGGTTTTCCTGCGATAAACCCGGTTTACCTAAGTTTTGGTTAATTTCGCTTGCCAAACCCACGTGTCATGACTTGTGAAAAAATTTGTATCATTACCATTGCAAAGAAAAACTGCTGAAACATAACAATTCATTACTACAAACAAAAGCGAAAAATCAGAATATATGGCTAGGAAAGAACTAAGGGCTCAGAAACTGAGCCTGTATCGCTCACCCGACAAAATGCTTCTATGCCATGCATGACCAAAAATGAAGTTTTTTTCCAAGGGACCTAATGTTAGCTATATTATCATCATTCCACAAAGTACTTTGGACTTTTAATTCCGAAGATATAACCATTTTAAATAGCCTTGGGAAGTTCCTCTTGGAATCTGGTTTAATTTAGCCTTTAGAATAGTTATACTGTAACAATATATGTTTTTTTTACTGATCTTATTATTAATAATATATATCTACTGTATGATATATAAATTGTTTTTAGTTTTATGCTCATTAATGTTTGAATCGTTATTTGTGCTGTCATTGCCCCTCGTGGGCCCATAATGTGTCAATAAACTTGTATTCCTTGTATATTCTCAATAGGCACAAGTCTTTTTTTCAGACACAACTGGAATGAGTAATCTTTGCAAAGGGCGTTCTAAATATCATTCCAATACAGTTCAGTTGAATTTGCTTCAATAGAGCAGATTATGAAAAGGATAATTTTCCAACAGGGTCCAGTGTAAATCTTTGTTCTCAGCTGATGGCCATGTTTTTTCGGATTGAAATAAAATGAGCGATTTTTTAAAGCACCTCCCAAACATCATCCCTGTCAAGTTTTGTTGAATTTGTTTCAGTGGTTCTACAAGAGAAGATGAAAATGAGATTTTTCCATAGGGTCCAATTTTAAACTATGTTCCTTGCTGGCGGCCATGTTTTTTTATCAAATCCGAACGAAATGAGCAGTGTTTGTAGATGACCTTTAGTACATCATTCCTGTAAAGTTTGGTTGACTTTGCTTCAGTGGTTTCAAAGGAGAAGATAAAAATGTGATTTTTCCAATAGGTCCTATGTTAAACCTAAATTCCGCACTGGAGGCCATGTTTTTTATCGGATCGGAACGAAATGAGCAATCTTTGTAGATGACCTTTAGTACATCATTCCTGTAAGTTTGGTTGACTTTGCTTCAGTGGTTTCAAAGGAGAAGATAAAAATGTGATTTTTCCATAGGGTCCAATGTTAAGCTAAGTTCAGTGCTGGCGGCAATGTTTTTTATCAGATCCAAACGAAATGAGAAATCTTTGCAAAGGACCTTTAGTTACACCATTCCTGTAAAGTTTAGTTAAATTGCTTCAGTGGTTTCAGAGAAGATGAAAATGTGATTTTTCCCATGGGGTTCTATGTTATACCTTAGTTCCGCGCTGGCGACCATCGGTTTTTTATCGGATCGGAACGAAATGGGCAATCTTTGTATAGGACCTTTAGTACATCATTCCTGTAAAGTTTGGTTGAATTTGCTTCAGCGGTTTCAGAGGAGATGAAAATGTGAAAAGTTAACGGACGGACGACGGACGCCAAGTGATGGCAATAGCTCACACTGACTCTTTGGGTCAGGTGAGCTAATTAAAAGATGAAAATGTGATTTTTCCAATAGGGTCCAATGTTAAACCTAAGTTGTGCACTGGCGGCCATGTTTTTTTTTTGGCAGATCAATGTGACCAGTGCAATTTTGGTAAAGGACCTTTAATACATCATTCCACTTAATTTTGGTTGTAATTGCTTAAATGGTTTTAGACGAGTTGATGAAAATGTGATTTTACCCATAGGGTCAAATGATTAACCACCGTTCCGCACTGGCGGCCATTTCTTTTGTCGGATCAATGTGAAATGAGCAATCTTGGAAGAGGATCTTCCATGCATAGTTCCTATAGTTTGTTTGAATTTGCTTCAATGGTTTCAGAAGAGAAAATGAAAATCTGATTTTACCTATAGGGTCTAATGTTTTAACAATTTTCTGCGTTTGCTTCCATGTTTTGTCGGATTGGAACGAAATGGGTAATCCTTGTAAAGGTTTCAGAGGAGTTGATGAAAATGTGATTTTTGCCATAGGATCCAATGTTAAATCTACGTTCCACACTTGTGGCCATTTCTTCTGTCGTATCAAAGTGAACTGAGCAGTACTGGTAGAGGACCTTCCATATATCATTCCTGTAAAGTTTGTTTTAATTTGCTTCAGCTGTGTCAGGAAAGAAGATGAAAATGTGATTTTTCCAATAGGCTCCAATGTTAAACCTAAGTTGTGCACTGGCAGCCATGTTTTTTGGGGTAGATCAATGGAATGAGCAATCGTGGTAAAGGACCTTCCATACATTCATTCCACTTTATTTTGGTTGAATTTGCTTCTGGATCAGTGGTTTCACAGGACATTTATATATATTTTTCCCATAGTGTCCAATATTAAAAGTAAACTCCCCGCTGGCGGCCATGTTTTTTGTCGGATCGCAACCAAATGAGCAATCTTTGTAATGGATATTCCATACATCATTCCTGAATAGTGTGGTTGAATTTACTTTGGTGGTTTCAGGGGAGAAGATGAAAATGTGATTTTTCTCGGAGGGTCTAATGTTAAACCTAAGTTCCACACTGGAGGCCATGTTGTTTTGTAAGATCAGAACAAAATGAGCAATCTTAAAAAAAGACCTTTCATACATCATTACTATAAAGTTTGCTTGAAATTGCTTCAATGGTTTCAGAGGAGTTGATGAAAATGTGATTTTTCCCAAATGGTTCAATGTTAAACCCACGTTCCACACTGGTGCCATGATTTTATCGGTTCAAAGTGAAATGAGCAATCTTGGCATAGGACCTTCCATACATCATTCATCTGAAGTTTAGTTGAATTTCTTCAGATGTTTCAGAGGAGAAGATGATATGATTTTTCCCACAGACTTAATTATCGCTAGCGGCCATGTTTTTTAGTCAGATCAGGGCCATATTCGTAATCTTTGAAAAGGATCTTCCATGTATCATTCCTGTAAAGTTTGGTTGAATTTGCTTCCATGATTTCAGAGGAGAACATGAAAGAACATGAAAATGTGATTTTTCCAATAGGGTTCAATGTTCAAGCCTAAGTTCCTAGCTGGCAGCCATGTTCTTTATAAAATTGGAACCAAATGAGAAATCATTATAAAAGATCTTCCATACATTATTCCTGTAAAGTTTGGTTAGATTTGCTACAGTGGTTTCAGAGGAGAAGATGAAAATGTTAAAGTTTAACAGACAGAAGACGAACGCTAAGTGATGGCAATAGCTCATACTGACCCTTTGGGTCAGGTGCGCTAAAAATAAAAGTTATTGGCAAACAGGAAGTAGATGAGTCATTTATTTGAAAGTAGAGACACAGTACAGCTTAACATACCAAAGCTTCAGACTCAAAGAGAAATCATTACTATATACACAATAAGAGGATCCTTAAGGAACAACAATATTTTGCGATAATGAAAAAAAAACCAAAGTTTTCAACACACGAGATGTAGATTACTTACAGTCTTGAAAAGATGACACACTGTTCGAATCACAATATCAAAGCTTCAAACAAAACCTCAAATCATTACTACAAATACAAAATGAGAAATTCTTGATGAAAAACTTTAATTTAAAAGTCAACACGAAGTAGTTTAGTAACAGACTTGAAAAGAGGAGGTACAATACAACTGCAATACTTAAGCTTCACACCAAATATTGAATCGTTACTACATGCACAAGCTGAGAAATCCTTAATGAAAACCTTTTATATACGACTATAACAGGAAAAAATTAAAGATATCAGCAAACAGGCAGTAGACGACTCAAAGATCTGAAAAAAAGCACACACAGTGCATTTCACCCTTCTTAAGGTTGACCCCAAATATCAAATCATTACCACATGCAAGCCGAGAAATCCTTGACCAAGTGCCCCATATGGACAGACAGACATTGGTAAAAAAGTCTACCCTATCCTACTAAATGGGGGTATAAGAATGGTCATGTAGTTTCAGAGAGTGTTTGAAGGGTCTCTGAAAAGTATTCCCCGTGTGAGGAGCAGAGCTTGCCAGAGATATTTGCAAAAGGGTGCTAACTAACACAATTTTGAACAAGTTTGGTTCCAATTGGCCGAGTCGTTTTTCTGAAGATCTTTGAATGTGTTTTTCCTTAAGGTTCAATGTTAACTAGGTTCTAAATTGGCTATGTGGCTTCCAATATCTTTGAATGCTTTAACATAAGGACCTGTTCAACTGTCTCTGTGCTGGCAGCCATTTTCACTGTAATGCACATTTACAGGGCACCTTTTTTCAAAGAGGGCAAACTAAAGGGCAAAAGTTTGATTGAAATGGGTCCTGGATGAGGTGCAGATTTCTAAGACACATTTTTGAAATGGACTCCCAAAGAAATATTGTGATCAGGTATGGTTCCAATTGGTTTTAGTGGTTAAGAGGAGAAGGGTCCATTGTTAAGGGACCGACCATTTAACTTGAAGGGGGGGGCTATGGTTTTTTTCTAAAAAAATATTTTGGATCTGATTTTATGTGAAAAAAATATTTTGGCTGCCAAAATGATGAAAAAAAATTTCTGAATGAGGCTTTCTGCCCAAAAAAATAATGTTAATTTTGAAAAAAAATATTTTGTTGATACGTGTGCAAAAAATAAATAATTTGTTTCGCGCGAAGCGCGAAAAAAATTTTCTGTCCAGAAAAAAAAACCATAACCCCCCCCTTCAGGTTAAATGGTCGGTCCCTAAGCTACCGGTAAATTCTGTGCAGGTTAAATGCAGTGCCAACACATCTTGTAAAGGGGACCAACCAAGGACTATTGTGCCCAAATTTGGTTTCAGCTGACAAAGCAGTTAAAGAGGAGAAAGTCTTTTTAAATGTGTTTTGCCAAAGGAGCCATGTTCAAATATTTGTGTCCTTGGCTGCAATCTTGGATGAAGGGTAAACTAGCCTGACAAACATTTTTAAGAAGACAACTCAAGGACTATTGTGGCCTAGTTTAGGACTATTGGGGCCAAGTTTAGTTCCAAATGGCATAGCATACTAGAAGATTTTTTTCCAAAAGTGTCAAATGTTAAACTAAGTTCCTCATTGGTGGTCATATTGATGAGGTATGGACTAACAATTTTAAAGAGGGATACTTACAACTATTGTGAATAAGCTTGGTTAAAATTGACAGTAAAAATTTTCTTACTGAGTCCAATGCTAAACTATATCCCGAGTTGGCAGTCATCTTGGATAAGGGGTGAATTAGCTGGAACCATGTAAATGAGGTCAAGCTATAACAGGTGTTAGACTTGCATGCAACCTCCCACTCTGATGATACAACAGACCAAATATGATGAGTTAATTAATTGCTTTAATGATTGATTGTTCTTCGGTAAATGGCTGTTTATAGTGGGAGATGACCCATGTGAGATCGATGCATGCGACCTCCTCTCAATCCGGTGAATGACCAACCAGACGTGTTGATTTTCATGATATAACAATTGTAACCATGACAAAACGTCATAGAACACCTGACGTCACAATGTAGGGAATACTCAAATGGCGGCAACATTGTTCAAACAGTAAAGGTTTCCAGACTTTTCTTTTCGCTTTTTACAGAAGAAATAGGAATTTGCATTCGATCAAAATTAAAGATCAGGATATCTTTCACTCGTGTAAGAAATTCTATGTCTTTTCCTCTTGTTTCCTTACACTCAACTCGAGAAAAGACAAAATTTCTTACACTTGTGAAAGACATCCCAATCTTTAATCTGATCTTCTGCAAGATCCTATTAATGTTTAACGCCAACTTCAGCAATATTTCAGCTATTTCGAGAAATGTTTAGTATAATAAGCAATTATAATAAGTATATAAAAATATCAATATAAAACCATATAGCAGTTAATTCATTGCAGTTGCTTAGAAATCAACTTGAATGTAAAACTATGTAGCAAATTTTCAAAAACACTAAACCGTGCAATTTAGGCTAAAATCAATAGATAATGCAAGTGGAAGACTGTCTTGTCCTCCCTAAAATACATCAATCCACAAAATATATTGGCTCAAGTTATTATAGTTTCTGAGAAAACAACTTGTATGTTAACCTATGTCTCATTGTTTATTTAGTCAGTGAACCATGCAAATGAGGACAAGGTAATCTGAAACATATGCTGCTGGAAAGTTCATAACTAAAGTTATCAGTGAACCAAAGATGATAGGCATAGTTGCCAATGCCGCTGAAAAGTAATACATATATGTCTTGCTTCCAGCAACTTTTGTCAAAGGGGAAACAAAAACTGTTTGCTAACTTGTATTGATGGAAATGTATGACAAAAATGACAAATGGACAACAGTTAAATGTGATTTTAATAAAACCTGTAGAAAATCAGGTAATTAGAATCAGGTTTGGTATTATAAGCTAAGATTCAAATTCTTGAAACCTGTATACATGGAAGAGCTGCTAATACTTTTACAAAATTCTATTTATAAAACAATAAAATTCATTTATACATTCATCCTGTGTTTACTAATCATCATCAGTCAGGGTTGTAACCTATTTAAGTTATTAAATGAAGAAACTGAATCAAGTGATCATGTGATTTCAGCAATAACTTATTTTAGGTTATCAAAATTTTATAACTTTTAAATGACCAGCTTTGATAATAATTTTTTTTACCATTTAGTTTTTTCTCACAAAAACTGAAGTTTTTCCCATATGGATTGGAATCCTGACTGTAAAATTACTTTTCAATTAAAAATGTGCAAATGGAGTAAATATATGCCCCAGCCCCAATGCAGATAACACCATCTCACAATTATCTTTGAAATGGTTCATCAAAATCAACAAGAGCTGTCGCCGAATGGCAACCAGGTATACCCCTACTCATTGAACCCTTGATCAAAAATTCATGTTTTCCCTAAATTTTGTAATTAAGTCCAATTTTCTTCAAACAGGAAGTATTCATCTGACATAACTCAGAATAGTACGTTCCTTACAACTAATCATATAGAGGCTGCATACAAATTTTGAAATCAATCCCTCTTGAAGAAGCTGAGAAAAATGCGACGAAAAATTCATATTTTCACTAGTTTGTAACAAAGTCCACATTT
>MJUU01052512.1:107245-127072 GCA_002080025.1 Modiolus philippinarum | reverse complement strand
GGGGGGGGGGGGGGTATTACACTTTATTGTAAAGTGCCAGTGTTTTTAAAAAAGATAATTGATATGTCATTTAATTTCCTAGCCGTTAAAACCATGAAAAAGCCAGAAATTTTACGGACATATTTTACATTTAAATAATTTTCAACAAATCGTTCTTTTTTCTTGAAAAATAATGGTACTGTCCAGCCTTACAATCATACATGATAAAGTCCTGAACGGTATAAGACTCGGAGTTAAATACAAATATAACATTCTGGGACACAATTATTCTGAACACTTTTAGGGCTTACACATTATTGTTATTGTCTGTTTGATATCTATTTTTACATATTATCTTTAAATGTATCTATTCATGTGTTGTGGCTAATTTATAATTGAAAGTTATTACATTGGTTTTAGGAAACAAATTATGTATAGCTGTAGAGTAAATATACACTATATAAAACGTATAAGGGGTTTTAACTTTTTTACATATCACATATAGTCACTATTCAAATGTAGGATTTTAAGAATTGATATTTCAATCTTCTAGCAATATATTCCGTCCTGGGACTTCATTATAGAAGATACATTATCAAACATTTCATTCACCACACACAGGGGAAGGTTTGGATCCAGGAAAAAGAGTTTAACCCCACCGCAATTTTTGCGCCTGTCCCAAGTCGGGAATATGTTAGTGATTGACTTGTCCGTGTCTTCTTTTAAAATTTTAGTTTCGTGATATTTGGGTTGTTGGATGTGGTTTGTTTCCATTGATTTATCCACTTTTTACCCCTTTGAGCCATTTAGGGCTTGCTATATGGTGTGAGGTATCTCACTGTGTTGAAGACCGTCCGGTGACCCCTAGATGCTTTGTTTTGGGTCGTTTCAACCTGGATATGGGATGTTGTCCCCTTGACATTTACCCCATTTCCTTTCTTTTTCATATTTATCAAACATTTGACAAAATGACAAAGATAAAATAAGGAAAAAATATAAATGGAAAGACAAAAAAGGCTAAGAATAACGCTTTGCACGAGAGAGATACTCCTTAGTTTCATGTAAAATATCCAATTTTCAAAAAATAGAAAATTTGTATTGATAATGGTGAATGAAAGAATATGGAGTAAATGCACATGAGACAAAGTCTGCACAAATAAATGGTAAAAACAAGCTCAGAATTTTCTTATTACTTTTCGTATTTATAAAGTTGCAGGTTATTTTACTTGAGAACTTGAATATTTTTTTTCTGTTTTTGATGATTTAATTAATTAGAGAAGCTTAATTAAGTGATCGGCATCCATCTGTCAATTGCAATATGTTTGGCGGATTGGGCCCCTCTCTTTCTGCGTGGTTTATTCTCTTTCTTACAATTCAACTGTACCTGTATTTTCTTCATATTTTTACCAACTATGTATCGTCTATAAAACCAATTTTTAGCTCAAAAATTTAGAGATGAACAGTGTTACTGTCTCACTTCTGTACAACATTTCTTTTATATAAAATAATGAATCAGGGCAAATGTTTGCCTGTTAATAATCATTAAGTGAATATAATGTCAGATTTCCTATTTAATCAAGAAATAAGTAACTTTGAAAATTAAATAACATTTATAAAAAAAACCTGAAAATCTACTGATTTAACAATGACCGTGGAACATCTTTCAAAGACGCTGGCTGGTGGTTTAGTCGATAACGTCTTTCGATATCATTCACTGGTAAAAAGACTAATAAATTGATTCAGACGTCACAATAAGTATTCAAAATAAATATCATTAATGAATTGTTTATCACTTTTTATGTACGAAAAAACGTGTATTACTCTTTTAGATCATAAACGGGTGAAGATTAGGAACGCTGACGTTACAACAATGTAATTCAACTATTAGTTAATTTTCTATAAGAAGATTTCAAACTGCACTTTTACAACTGGGAGTAGTAAAAAATTACCGAACAGAGTTGCCGAGAGCCGATGTCCATGAGACAAATAAACAAATCCGATGGAAACCGCCGGAAATAATTGTTAATCGCAATTGTCATGACTTGGATCAGGCATTTAAAAAAAATGGGTTAAAAAAGTTATCAAAATGTCCTTTTAACAGAATTTTCACCAAATCAAATTACATTGATATAAGCATCGTACACTAAACTAAGTAGTTAAAGAAAAATTTGGACCACCAAAATACATAGTACCTAAAGCAAGTCGATTTGTTATCAAGCATGTAATTATACAGTGATATTTTTAATAGAGCAAAACGCCCGCCTATAAGCTGGTGAGGAGAATATGTTCAGCCTTTGTACCTACCATCTCAAGACGTTATATGGCTTTCACCATGATACCATTAATACATATGACGGTTCGGTGTCATATATAAAAATGTGCATTTTCAGGCAGATTTCACGTCTTAAGGATTTATATAAGGTTTAAACTTTTACCCGGATTGAAGCCCTAAATCGTGAAAGGTGCCGGACACAGGGTGAGCATCGCATGCTTACACTTCCGAAGTACCTTATACTAATTTGTTTTTCTTTTCTCTTTTTTTCATTTTCTGTAAAGTATCTAGACTTTGACTTACGCAATAAACGCATCTTTTGTTAATTTTGCATTCTTTCACCATTGTTATTTAGATAATATTATGCAGATTATTCTGTTTTCTAAAGTCTAGCATTAAAGTAATTCAAAGTTTTGCTAAGAACACATTGTATTTATATCTATAATTAAAAGGGGGGGGGGGCAATTGGAAATAAACAATGCCAATCGGATTGATAAGGGGTCTCAAACTGAGCAATAATTTTGAATATTTGATAAAACATTAGTTTTACATTGTAACAACAAAAAGTTGTATTATTATTCAAATTAATACAACTTTTTGTTGTCAAACTAAGGTTTTATCAAATATGCAAAATTTCTGTAACGTGATTGCGTAGCTGGATATCGATATATCCAACTATTTAATTTCATTTCAGAAAGATATATAACAATTAAAAACTCAATTGTTCAGAGAACAATTGCAAGGTCTTTCACCAGTTTTCATCATGATAACTTGTTTGGGTTTGATTTTGATGTCTATTTCGGTGAAAAATGTGATGTAAACAAAAGTTCTGAACTTTATTAGTCTTTTGCTCAACGGTTGCTAAGGTTTTTTTTTTCAAAACATAAGCTTGTTGCTAAGGACATGAAAGTTACTTCCGGTTGTGAATGTTATTTATTTCCTTTTTACAACATTACAAAACTTTTTGCAAATGGTTGCTATGGACTTTTATGGTAAATAATGTTGTTGCTAAGGACTTTGACCTTTGACCTTGACCCCATTTTGTCGGCCATATTGGACTGAACATTTTACATTGTTATAGTTTCTTATATCCTTAATATTTTTTGAGATATAAGCAAAAAACCCTAAAGTCGGACCTCGAAAAATGGTTTTGGGGCAATAGGTCCAAACCAAATGGTCCAAAAGTGTTTGACCCAATGAAATAAATGTAGATCTCAATGGTATTTATATTTTCTCATATGTATTTAATCATCTATCTCCTATCATTTTGGAAATTTACCTAAAAAAATACCAAAATTTGCCTATGACCTTGACCTTTGACCTTGGACTTAAATTGAAGGTCTCTTTTTACTGACTGATCAATTTGATATGTAACTTGACTATACCATCTGTAACGGTTTAAAGTTATTCGCGAAAAACCGATTTACCGAAACGTGTCAAGGGCTATAACTCAAAAACGGTAAGTCGCAGAAGTTTCATGTAAATGAATTATATGTAGATCTCAATGAGAGGAGTATTTTGACATTTCAATGTTTTCATCAATTTTTTATCGTTTAATTCCGAGATATCATAACAAAATTTCGAATGGCGGTCATTTTGAACATGGCGGACAAAAAAATGACCCTAGATTTGTAATCGGCACCATGAAAGCTACATGGAAACCAAATTTAATCGAATTCCGATAACTTTGAGAAATTTGCATATTTAGGGGTCAAAAACGCGTGACTGAGGTCGCGACCCAAAATTTTTATTTTTCGCATAATAAAACATTCTTAGGATGAATGCAACATTTTCCCCCACTTCAGAATTTGGTATCGGTTACGGTTTCTGAGCCTCCATGATAACAAGGTTTTTGGTTGTCGGGGAGATAACTCCGTAACTAAAAATAGATCGGTTTCGCAGGGTCAGTTGCTTCGACCCCTCACCAAGTCGAATAATATGACCAAGTGTTGAATTGATATGTCGCAACACTTTTACTCTTTTGATATTATCAGAGAGTAAACTTCCCATGGCTATCCAGTGCTTATCTACGCATGGCTTTCGAACTTAAAAGAAACTTCGGTATTAAGTTATTTCGACTGTTTTGTTGGTTCTTAGGTGAAGTCTCAATCTTGGTCATAATAGGACTTTGTAAATTTTCAATTTACTAATTAAATAAGATATCATTCTTATATGCAACAAGACGGAAATATGGAAGCTTTTTCAAAATTATACGAATTAAAAATCGGAACCTATCAACATAAGATGCTTTTTTGTACCTGTTTCCGATGGTGAGGTAACGGGAAATTATCAAATGCACCAAAATATGTCAAATTGTTTTTTTAACATGTTTTACCCATTTAGATCATATGATTAAATTAACAAGAATTACTTGTATTATTTAATGTTTGTTCGAGACTCGAGTAAAGAGATGAAGACGACCAAGACAAGGGACAAAGACTGTATTGTCAGTTGTTTCTATTTTATACATGTTATAAGTATTTGGTTTTAATTCTTATCGTTATGACCGGTTGTTCAACTTGTAGTACGTCGATGTCTATATAAACAATCAGATTTCGGGAATATAAAACACCAGGAAACATTGAACTTTACAGGCTGGTCAATTTACTATTACTTGTTCTCTATCAGTTTTTAAACGTCTTTGAGTTTATGGTCTTCCAAACGTTTATATTTTATCTGCACTGATGAGAAATAAGTTGTCGAATTGCGCATTTGCAGAAAGTAAATTCACAGTAACTTCGGTATCTAGTTATTTGCTCTTCTGTAATGTATCTTGTTGTGGTTAAAGGCACAAGTTCAAATCAAATTACATTGGATTTATTTATTGGTGAAATTACAACTGCTTCAAACATAATTAAATTATTATTTAAACAACACGAATATCTTCAAACATTTAATTCATTAAGTAATCACATTAAGAGTTGTTTTCTAATTAAGTCTTATCCCTGTTCATTAACAAACAGACAAACAATTGGTGTGAAATTGATTCTTTCAATAGAATTGCAAAAAAAATGTTTTTGTTTCTTTATTTTCTTTAAAATAACAAAATACCGAAGTTACTGTTAATTTATTTTTCTGCATATGCGCATTTCAACAACTTATGTCTCACCAGTGCAGATAAAACCAAACATTTGGAAGTCTATTAACCGAAAACGTGTAAAAAGCTGATAGAGTACTAATGACCAAAAGGATCTAAATAGAAACGCCAAAATTCAGCTAAGGACAGAGCTATGCATGAGGGAGATACTCCTTAGTTGTAAACAAAATTTTGTAAAATTTAGATATTGCAAATTTTAAGAAAATCGGTTTTCGGGTCAGCACCGATGTACTGACTACTGGGTTAGTGAATACCCTCGGGGACTAACAGTCCACCAGTCTTTAAAAAGGAGTTTAAAGAATATGCCTGACTCATTTCTACGATCGATGTCATCGATATTGAAATTTCCAAATGTATCCATTCATAGAATCTCCCTATATTTACAATATGATCGACAGATTCTAGCCCTCCGATATTCAAACAGTATTCTGTTGCTATTTGATTCGATGAAGTGAAAAGAGATAAGAAACACTCAAACAAAATTTGAAGTCAGTATTTCAAACCCATTTTAAAATATTTAAACTTGCTCAATGTGAAATAGCCATGTTAACCTTACAGGTAAACGAAAACACTGCCTTTTGCAGCGGACACAATTTTCTACTCAATTATGGAAATGAAATCGGTGAAAATATTATTAATAATTAAGGATGGATAAAATATTAGTTAAATAAGAATGATACTATTTGCCATAATCATAAATAATTTTATAGGATATGCAAGGAAGACTTGTACAGGAAATGCGACTTGGTGGATAGATCCAGTGACGAACAGAGAATGGACAGATTACACACCTTGTCTTAATCTTAAGGTAATAGCTGGTTTCGTACTCCCTAAAAATCAATTCTCGCTTGATTGTTTTGGCCACCTGGTTTTATTTGAAAAACAATTTTAGCATGTTTAGATAGGCAAATGTATATTTAAAAAATTTCAAACATGTCAATAACTACATTAAATTGAACATGGTCAAGTTGTCCGACCTCGTCCAAGATAGCCATTTGACCCTGTGGGAAAACATTTTCAAAAATTTCATTACTAGACCAATTAGAAACAAACTTGGCCACAATAGTCTGTTATTCATTAGTGAAATTATGTTAATCTTGTAAAACCATACTGTTGAAAGTAAACATTTTATTACGCAATTTGGTCTGATATGCATATAAGGTCTGCACGTATCGTCATGTGACCCTGGAATTTACGATAAAAAAAAAATTCGAAAGCTTTTCCCGACAAAACAAGATGATCTTTTTTTGTACGTCATATATTGTTTTGTGAAAAATGCAAAATTTGCACATCAATTATGCATCCGGAAATTTCGAAATTGATAGAGACTTACAATCACTATTGACTTTCAGATCGTATTTCTAGAGTCATATAGGAAATGTACCTTCCTATTTTTTTTCAGATTTACAAAAGTCTGGTATACATTGGAGTTACCTGTTCTAGTATAAGTTTGTTACTTCTTATACCAGCATGTATTGTATTTTTATCTTTAAGGTAAGTATGGAAGTAATAAATACTTGAAGTATATTTCAGTTTTCCCTTACTCGAGATATTAGAATTCGATTGATTTTGTGACTGTTCGTTCATGGACAGCTCATTCAAGGGATATTTTATGTCCTAAAAGAACGATTTTCTTTAAGAATCAATACGTCTACTAGAAAAAAAAATTGATACTCGGCAACAAAGTGCTTTCACATTGTAATATTTAACTCGCCTTAATTGAATTAACTAATACCTACAAACACATTTGACACCAACTTTACCAAGAAGAGAATTATTCATTTTCAAATCAATCGACAAATTAACCTTATATACAAAAATAATGATGGGAATCAAACAAAAATAAGGGAACTATTCATATTGTACTAGCCTTTTTCGAATTCCTACCAAACTACCAAAAGCAGTCCTCATGTAGTCCCTTATAAAATATATGCATGACGCCAATTATAGTCCCCATTGGAGGCTTTTTTTCGTTATCTATATTAAAAGGTGGAACGTTATAATCACATAGTTCTGCTGACCTGAACAATTGGTTTGATAAGATAAATGAAAATTAACCATTCATCGTTTTGAAAAATATAATGATCAGAACTTGATTGCATCTGAACATTTTCATCTTTTTCAATTTTAATCCTGTAAATGTAATAACAGCAATAAAGATAAGAATAAAGACAGCATAAAGACAAGATTTACAGAGACAACTCAGCTAATTATACTATAACTAATCCTAGATTCTGATTATCGCAAAATATTCAACGAATGATCAAATAACGCAGTAATTCACGAATGCGCGCAGCGCATGAGTGAATTACAGCGTTTTTCGATCATGAGTTGAATATTTTCGATAATCAGAATCTAGGATTAGTTATTGTTTTTATTATATAGATCCTCTTCTCTTAATTTTAATGGTTTATTTTAAGATTAATTGCATGAACTACGTTTTCGATGTTAATCCGCTGAGACGTTTACTTAACAACGACGTTGACAACGTCTATTTTGACGTCACTTCCTAGAGTGAAATTATGGAAAATAATTTCACAGTTAATTATCACTTTTATTTCACTGAGAAATTTCAATCTTTCACCGCAATCTATATAATAAATTAAATTAATACGGGCAAGAAAAATTTCAGAAAGTTTCTTTATTCACCAACTTCACTGAACATGTATTCCTATCTAATATGAGTAATTTATACTCCAGGCAATTGAGATCACAACACAGAATCAGACTACATACCTGTTTATTTCTATCATTCATCATGACCTATGTAGCAACAATTTTATGGGATCTACTTATTTACAACGACAGACTAGACAACCCTGCAACAACGACTAGAATGCATAAAAACACGGTAAAGTATTTCAGTTCCTCATTTTGGGTCGATGCCACTGCTGGTGGACTGTTAGTCCCCGAGGGTATTCACCAGCCCAGTAGTCAGTACTTCGGTGCTGACCCGAAAGCCGATTATTTTTGAAACCTTCCAATATCTAAAATTTTGTAAATTTTAGTGAAAACTAAGGAGTATCTNCCTCATGCAAAGCTCTGTCCTTAGCTGATTTTGGCTTTAAATTTAGATCACTTTGGTTATTTGTTCTCTGTCAGTTTTTAAACATATTTGAGTTTATGGTCTTCCAAACGTTTAGATTTTATCTGCACTGATGAGACAAAGTTGTCGAAATGCGCATATGCAGAAAGTAAATTCACAGTGACTTCGGTATTTAGTTATTTGACTTACTCTGCTATCAGGTAGAAATATATATTACTGAAGCTACGGCTCAGGATATCTTGACTATTTCACGTAACATTATTTTGGAAATCACAACAGTGATTTTTGAACAAAACATGTTGAATTACTTACATAATTTGTTTTCAGCTGCTATAATGTAACATAAATCATATCATCTCATGACATATTTCGCATATTTACCTACATATGATTTCTTAAATTGTTATTATTACTAGCAACCCATATTTTTCCGTTACGTTTATATTTGGTAAAGTCGAAACTATGGTTGTTGTGAGCAAACAATAATTGAGAATGAATTGTTCCCTGTGTTCATACACATCTCAGCATCACTTGATACATACATTTAATAATAAATCAAGAATGTCTATCGCTATTAAGCATTATTAGATCTTAACACAGTCGTGTTTATGTACTTCTTTGTAAAATGCTCAATAGTAATCCTTCGTTGTAAACTGCAAGCTACATCTTTTGATATCACGCCATGTGAAGACAAGAATTGTTGTATATATTAATTGATAGTAAGCATTATTAAAAATGAAAACACATGGACATTTAAGGGTTTATATTTGATGTTTTATTAAAATCGAAAATTATATTTGAAATTTGAACCATTCACATATTTGACATTTTTGTCAGCTTTGAATATTGTTGGGTGTTTCGTGAAAATACAACTTTAATATCGAACAGTTTTTTTTCAAGAATATTATAGCTTTGCAACTGAAAATATCCCCTCAAAAATCTGCATAGTATAATATTAATTTTTTTTTTCATCAGAAATAAAACTTCAACGGAAAAATCGTCTTTTAAAATATGATGCGGTGGGTATAACATTCAAGATTTTTGACCTTGCAAAAGGGAACGTAACTTCTTCTGTAAACGGTAGGGGGGTTAGATTTTTTTAAACTGACTTTACTATTTATTTCTATGATATAATTAAGATAAAGTTTGTGCTAAATCTTAAAGTTGCGATCACCCCTTGTCCGGCGTTTTTAAAAATAAAATATTGCATTTTTTAACTATATAATACTGGCACAATTTCTGTTGATGGAACATAAACAAGAAATAATTTTGGTCGAATTACTTAATTAGCAACTCCAAATTAAGTCAAGTATTCATTGCACAACCTTGTCTTGTTTTACACTTTTTCATTTTGTAGGCGTTTATAAGACGTGTATATGCTAAGACCTTGGAGATCTGAAACCTTATCAGAGACCCGTCTGTATTTCGTTCTGAAGTCTTATTATTAATTTGTGTATGTTTAGAGTGTTTTGAATACTAAATACATAAGAAAAATATACTAATTGGTTTATTAAGTGAGATTTATTTCAAGAGGCTTTGAATAAAAAAATATTGTGATAAAATCCTATAAAAGTCGAGGTGAACTTCTCGATAGGTCTGCATGACATGGTGAATAAAAGGATATGGAGTAAATGCACATGAGACAAAGTCTCTACAAATACATGGTAAAAAACAAGCAAAGGAACAACGCTTTTATTGTTGTTCTTCATCTTGAAGTCACCATGAGGCCTTCAACAATGCGCTTTGCTCATACCTCGTAGTAAGTTCAAGACGGCCCCTAGCACCGGTTTAAGCGGAATTCTTTGCTAATTGTCGAGCAACGCTACATCCATGTCTTTCTTGGTCATGGGTGCGGGATTGTCAACAAACATCAATTAAATTGGCAAAGTGCTCTTACAATCACCGTCATCCTTTGCCCGACAAAAGCACTAGTGTCTTAAGCTTAGTGGACAACTACAACATATAGACAAACACAGGGCACTCATCAAGTCGAATGTAAGAAAACTTGGCGTTATAAAATAGTGAGATGTGGGCACTTAAAACAGGTGGTCTGGATTACATTTCGAAAATTACAAAAATAATTGCCAAAATTTGAAAGTATCAAAAGTATATCCATATGAGAAATTCTCTCACGCACAAGTACACCATAACTGAAAAATATAGAGAGCATACATATAGAGAGCATGTCTTTTATGGAAATACTCCGAAGACTAAGATAAAAAAAATATGATGTTGTGTGCAATAATAGTACTATTTATATGTAACCAGTCATAACATTCGAACAAAATTAATAAATGAAATAAAATTTAAAAAAAAAAAAATAATTTTGCATTGGTGCAACTTATTGAAAACGTACTTATAATAAATTTCTGAATAAAATTTGTTTTGTTTTATCTTATATAAGCGACAACATGTACTGCTTATTGTTTTAGCATAATCGAAATGCTGGAATTATATTTTTATGATTTTACAGTACGAGGAAAGAAAAGATAAATTTATGACACTTGCCAAATTTTCAAAGTCACATATAGGTTGATTATGTGAATGAAAGGTACATGAGACAAAGTCTCTACAAATCCCGTTCATTACAATATTTCATTCTATAGCGATAGTTAGATTTTTTACTTTTAAATGTGAGGCTTGTAGAGCGGTTTAAAAATATTTAAATTTCAGGATGTTAGCTGGTCATGTTTATGTATTTCTATCAGATTTTCGGATTTCTCTGGTTTTATCCATTTAAAAGCTTAATAATGTTTTGCGCGGTGACCCCCTAATTTTATTCCATAATTTCATTTTATACATCTTTTGGAGCATTCTGACAAAATTTTATTCCATTGGTGTTATTTTGTCACATTCATTATTTGATAAACATTCCAAATGTTAAACCTATGAAAAATGCAGAGGAGTTCAGTTTCCCGCCATTTTTTCAAGCACTTGTATCCCAGTAATTTCATCGGTAACCTATTAATTTTTTGGCTTAAATTATTTCCTTTACAACTTTCTAGCAAAAAATCACATTTAATAGGAATCCTTGTTATTTTAAAATTTACCAGCGAACATCCTTAACTATCGAGAGTGGATGAAATATGGTAATAATCAAGATGAGGTATTGTAATCTTTTTATCTAATGATAAATGATAAACACTGAGCTTTGTAATCCAAATAGATGTGGTTGGAAATAGCAAGGGCTTTATTCAACATATGTTGAATATGAAAATTTATCTCATCGGTCAGAACCAGTTTAAATAACATATCATAAGAGAAACGTGCTTGATTGTATAATTAATGTTATTATACGATTCTGTTATAAATGTTAATTTCGTTCACTTTAACAAAGATACGGGAATCACATAATAACTTAACTAGATGCTATGTGGAGTGTTCTAATGTTAGTTGTGTATAGAGCCATTGTAAATTAAGTTTAAGAGGTTAGAGGCTTAAGAAAACTTAATTTGAAAAGCTCATACCTTGCAACATATAGATACGACTGATTTTTTTGTAGATTTTTTGTCGCGTTCTGTATGCTGTAAATCGTTACTGTAGAACATGTAACTTTTTCTGGATGTTTTGTGAAGGTTTCTTCTTACACCGTCTCATGCTGCAAGCATTTAAAGTTCCAAAGACTCTTAAGTGGTATTATGTAGTTGGATGGGGTGAGTAATTGATGTTTTTATTTAAATTCAAATTATCCACAATTCTGTTTCGATACAATTCAGATTTAAGAAAGTTAAAAGTCATCTAAATTCAAATTATCCGCAATTCTGCGAATCTGTATTTTTTTTTAATTTTTTTTAATTTTTTTTGCGTTTGTTCTACCTTTGACGATTTTAATGAGCGTAACTTTACTCTCACATCTAAACTTTTACAACAAGGTTACACATTGTATAATAAATAAACACTTTTAAGAAGTTTTACAGAAAATATGAACATTTGATATCTAATTATGACGTGACACGCAAACAGCTAATTACAAACTGCATTTCTCATCTTCGATTCTTAGGAAATAATGTTAAAAATGTCAGATACTGATAATCAAAAAACCAGAAAGACTGGGACATAACTCACATTCTTTATGTAATAGTTGATATCTGCGGAATATTCAAAACATCCTTTAAATTGGCTTTGGATTTAAGTGACCTGAATACTTTACACATACACTGGCATCTCACTGATACTGCAGATGTCTACTGAAATACATGACGACTCTACACCAAACCCTTCGGGCAGTTTTGAGTTGGATTTTATCTTCCACAGTGCGACAGTGTTTTACGAGCAGACTATGTTCCTTGAGCTAGCTAGCCGACAGTTTAGCGGCGAACACTCTTTAACCCATCTTTCCAAATAAAGTTTTTTCATATGCTTTTCTTTTCCAAGATAGTGTTCATAGAGTTAGTAGTCTACCTGTAATCGGTTTTATTTATATTTATATTATTATTTATGTAAACGGAATAGAGAAAGGGGAGGTTTGGATACCCGGTAATCGGTTTAACTCTACCACTGGCTTTTGCTAGTACTGGTACCAAGTCTGGCTATCCCGTGTTCCTATAGTTATTTATGTTTGTCTCTTGTCTTCTTTTTTGTATTTCTAGTGCACTTCGATGGTCAATTGTGGCATGTGATTATAGTTTTTGGCCATTGTAGGTGTTTACTGTTATCCTGCTTTTGTAATTTCCGAATAATTTTTCATATCTTTTAATATCATACCTTTTTTATTCCATTTTATACACTTGTACTAGCAAAATTGTGCCAATGAATTTTAATGTAAAAATCAATCGCACAAATCAAAGAGAGCAACATTGTTGAATTTCAAAAAGAACCATTATTATTTTTTTCACTATTCCCATATAAACATTCGAGGAATTGAGATATATTTCTGTCACAATTTCACAAGAAATAATAATCGCTGATTTTCGCTCAACTGTCCCATGCAAGTGTACATATTTTGATCATTCTTGTCTGGTTTTATGCATCATTCGTCGGTCTGTTTTGACACAGAAATAATGTATTTTGGTCCATCTTTGAACGATTTTAATGATATATAGAACATGTGCGTTGTCACGTTGCTCTCTTGTTTGATGTTTGATTAATTAATTTCTTCTGTTGCCTGACAAAAATAGTTAATACAAAATATAAGATATAATGCACAAAAAAACGGCAAAAAATGAATTAACATAATATTAATTTAAAAAGATATATTTATTCAAACAGGGAACAACGCTAAAAAAATATTTATGATATGAAAGAAAACTTTTGCAGTATACAGCAACACAAGTTAGGAGGAAAACTTTGAAGTTTTTGTTTTAATAATTTGAAAATTGAAACGAATCAGCGATGGATGTAAGATTGACTAAAGTACCATGAGATTCAAAGTGTAATAAATTATGTGCAATCACGTAATTTCCATTCTTGCAAAAAACATTTCTTGATTACTAAGAAAAGTGCACCAGTACCTTTTGAAATATTTTATATTAACAAATTCCGTTTAACTGTACTTTTAAAATGGAATTAAAATGTAATTAATCATTGAAATAAACTCCACGAGCGGAGATTGTTTGGTTGATTTAACTAGATCATATTGTTCACAATTTCAACTTTCAATTTCTTACAACTTTACTAATAATAAAACAACGTTACCCTTAATTAGGAGCAGTATAAAGTGCATGGAAACGTAAAAACCCGATATTCAATAACCATTTTCAATGATAAAAACACCCTGAAAACAATTATACATCTATACAAAGAATTGATGTCAAATACTTCGGTATTTTATTATACATGATCAAATGAAATGATATAGCGAGACCGGAAAGAGGGGATAGCAACACGAGGATCAATTATCTTTTATCTACTTTCAAGCAACTAGAGATTTGCGGCATTTGGAAATACTCTACTTAATGTCTGAAATAGATATCATTTTTTATGAGTTTATTGCTGTCAGACCGATCTTCTGCGCTTTAGAAATTAAGCAAAGTCCAGTAATGAAGCATTTGGACAACAGCATTACACATTCTTATAACAGAGTAATACTAGAGTAATAACAGCTAATGATAGGAAGAGGGTCTCATTGGGGGGTTCTGATCCCGGATCCCGCTTATCGTTTTGTGAAATTCCCGTGTCCCGCTTATAATTTTTTTTGGTTTTCCCGTATCACGCTTATTCACATTTATTTTAGAAATGTTTTGTGTATATATTCGGTGTGGTATTTTGATTGTGTAGGGCAAGTAATTAGTAGTTAACGCATAGAAGAGAATGCTTGTGAATGTATAAATTTGCATTTGAGTTATACCTAGCTGTCGACCATTTTTGACAAAATTAAGACACGATTATTATTGTAAAGCCGACGCTGATGCCAGAACACCATGTTTCAGTGTCTGTTTTAGACATCTTTCCATCTTGAAGTAATCAAGTATATCTCCTAGCCGATCTGTTTCTCCACTCTTATGAGGCTGAATTCATCGAAAGGCTTCTTCAAAATAAAGAGAAAAAAAACTAGCCCAATCCTTCAATTTTTGCATCTGTTATATAGATGATATTTTGTCACTTAACAGCCTTCGCTTTGGTGATTTTCTTCATCTGATCTATCCAAAAGAGCTCAAAATTAAGGATAATACAGACACTTCTATATTGGCCTTATTCCTTGGCCTTAATCTAAAAATTGACAACAGAGGTGAACTTCAAACTAAACGCGATGACTCCACTTTTCCAATAGTCAACTTCCCGGCCTTTCCTTTGTAGCAACATCCCTACAGCACCGGCATATGGAGTTTATATCTCCCAGCTTATTCGCTACTCAAGGGCCTGTGGTCGATACAGTGACTTCTTTGATAGAGCCCGGTTGCTCACAAATAGTATGTTACCCAAAACTTGAAGTCATTCCTCCAGAAGTTTTACGGTCGACATCACCATCCCGTCAGTGGACCGCTATGGGTAATCTGTTTCGCAGATGACAACAGATCTTTCCCTTTAAAAACCTTATTGTTGTTTCCTCTACGCACTTGACCTTGCAACCGGATTTGACATATTCAACACTGTGGGTGTCTTATGAATAGCAGGGGATGCTTACTCTTCTGGTGCACCTGATCTTACCCATGTTTTATTGGTTCCGTGTTGCTCATCTTTGTATGTGTGTCTTCATTTTTCTTTTCTTTGCCGTACTCATTTTATGTCTCTGGTTCTTTGTTTTCCCGATGTTGTCATTGTCCTTGGAATATTCGTTTTAAATGACGGTTCGGTTCTCACTTACTTAAATACACCTTGAAAAACTGCATGGAAATGAATGAAATTAAACCTGGCAGACACAACAATTAGAGTTAAATTCATTGTCTTGCAATTTGGAAACAAGATCTCCGAATGAATGTTTATGACAGATGAACAACGGACATGCAAAAAAAACGGCAGTAGAATACCGAAGGAACTAAAGGAGTGAAATTTACAAAAATCGAAGTACAAAGACACGGCCAAAACAAGAACACAGAAAACAATGACGTTAGACACAGAAAACAATGACGTTAGACACAGAAAACAATGACGTTAGACAGATGCAAAGCACAGAAATAGAAATTAAAACATTCAAAACAAAGGCACTCATAGTGTGAACTCCAGTGAAACTGAGAGTGACATCAGGTGCTCCGGAAGGGTAAGCATGTCTTGCTCTGTTAACAGCACTCGTCACACTGTGGGTGATTCAGTCCGGGAAAATGTCAAAGTCGGTAATCAAATCCGGGAAGACGTGAATCTAGCTGAAAATGTCCACTTTCATTTTGGATACTGACACGTCATATCTTTCAATGATGTTATGGTGACGGCCATAGAATTTCTTGAGGGATGAAATTAACATAGGTTGAACAAATCCCTGACTAAACAGCTTTTGGGACAGTGACAAAAATGACAAATTCAAGATGTGCTAAAGTACAAAATAGTAGGATACGACGATCAGTGATAATGGACTTTTATTTGTATTAAATATCGCTATATAGTTTGAAAGAAACTTGTTGTACTTCTCTGTTCTCTGTAATTTGTAAGTCTAGGTGTATGCTAGGAAAAACACTGCTGCCACTCCTTGTACGGTTTCTTTTTAAGGCTATTGATGACCGTTTATTTGTAATCGCATTTTCGGTAATTTCATGGCTACTTCTGAAAGATTATATAATTTTTAAAGAATCCTGCAAGATGATCTTCGACTCGATCCTTTTGTTTTATATTGGAAATATACCGACTGAATCACTACATACAGAATCAAAAAGAAACTGACCAATTACGGAACGTTGCTGGTGTTAGTCGTATGTATACAAGTTTTTGACAACAAAAAACTGAAATCCCGCTTAGTAAAATTATTTTTTTCCCGAATTCCCCAACCATTTTTATCTAATTTCACGGATCCCGCTCTTCTTCGTTTCCCGTTTTCACGCACAAAAATTTGACTTTCACGAGTCACGCTTACAGAAAAACGGCCGATCCCTTGTCACGCTTAGACCCAAATGAGACCCCCTAGGAAGACACGGAAAAAAGTGAAACTGATACAACTGAGGGAGTAGATACATCGACAAACGGAAACAGAAGCAAAAATGAGTGAACGGGAAATTTAAAATTAAAAAGAAAAAAAATACGGCAATTCATATCTGTCATGAATGGAGACAGCAATACAAAGACAAACAAAAATGAACAAGAACGCCAAAAATATAAGAATTAACAGCTTTAACCCCAACAAAAATTTGTGATATCATCAGGTGCTCCGGAACGGTAAGCATGATCTGCTTTACGCGGTTGTGTCACAGTCGGTGTTTGTCAGTCCGGTAATAATCTCTTGATCTACCCAAAGTTATCTATTCTCAATTTAAAAAATAGAAACATTATAGCGGTCTGTCCAATCATGGTGACGACCGTAGAACTTGATTTATATACAAAACACGGCTGGTAAAATATAGCTAACACCTGTTTCGTAGAGCTAGTGAAATATAATTTGATCAACTCTTTCGTAAAGGTTGTTAAGTATAATTTCAGTCCTAGTTTTTCGTTAAGTTGGTGATGTATAATTTGAACTCCTTTTTCGTACAGTGTGTGAATTTGAACGTTTAATTTTATGTAAAGTTAGTGGATTTAAACATCGCCAATTTGAACATTTCGTTAAGCAGGTTTAGTCGAACATTTGTTATTTGTTCAGCTAATGAACGTGGACTTTTTTATGTTTTACTGTTGATAAATTTGAACATATTCCAGTTTGTTCAGCTTATGTATTAAATCATTTCTTTTTAGGTACGGCATGCAAACTTAAATATTGTTTTATTTCGTACATTGGTTAACTTGAACATTTATGTGAATTTATTCATGGTTTCTTTTGTAGTATTTTCATGGCAGATAACGAAGTGCACTCTTCATAAAATGCCTGAAAAAGGACTTTGCGCAATAACCATGAAACATATTTATGTGCAGCAAGGACATTGTATTACCCAATCTGTATAGTATTAAATTTATTCGTTTCTTCAATATTTTCTAGCATATGAGTACACTTGTATCAGATAGTACTATTCCTTTTCCTTTTGAATGCATCATTTTTTTCCAAAATTCAGGAGCAAACCAATCACTTTTAAATTCACTTTACCCCTTAAAATCAAATGGTTGCATGTTATTCATGTCTATAACACAAATCAAAAATGTATAATATGTATTGGCACTTAAACACTCGGCTAATTGTATTCTTCATACACAAAATGCCTTTTTTAAATATTTTTACTTATCGAGACTGTCCCTATCTGTTCACGTCGTATAGAAGTACCATAAGTTTCATAAATTATTTTCGTAATATACTAAGTGTCAATGAAAATTTAAAACTTAATATTTAAAAAATAATTATAGCTAGAATAAATATTTTATATGATTTTTACTGCTAAGTAACGTGTGATAATACAGGCTTATGAAATAACAATGTTCCTCATTCCATACTGCAATACCCGTAATAAATGGTATTGAGTGCACACTTATGGTGTTTTGGGCATAATTGGTCATTATTGATTTTCCATTTTTGTCCACAAGCAAGCCCTGCAAATAGTTAACATTTTCCTAACTCAATTTTTCGGACCTGTTTTAATATAACCTCTGAGTGCTAAGGTTTAAAACACCCCCTTGGATGTTTCTCAAAATACCTTGTTACTCCATTAACAGATATCACTTTCTCTTTGACCTTCCCTGAACGACGTTGAATCAGTTTTTAACTTTATCTGCTTCTTTTGGGATAAGCACATTCCTTCAAAATTTTTACGCTGAGAAATAAAATCCTCAAAAACAAGTAGTTTAAATCAAAACATACAAGCATACAACATATTGCAATCTGTAAAATTTTCTTGACAAAAATGGAACTGGGAATTCCATGAAGAACGCCTTTTTGCTTTGAATTTTTTGTCAGTATGAAAGCAATGTTCAGACACTTTGGGAAATTGATTTTGACTTCTTCAGTAGTTGATATGGTCTGACGATTTTTTTAAGTGGACTACGAAAGGTTGGCTGCAAAAGTTAAAGCAGGCCCTTCGGTTAGTAATTTTTGTAATTTGATGACTAATTATACAGTCAAGATAAGAGTAAACACCTACAACGGTCGAAAACTACAAATGCATGCCACAATCTACCGGGAAACCGCGCCGGAAGAAAAAAACACATAACAGACTAGACTAGAGACAAACGTAAATAACGATAGGAACTCAAGATTACCGAACTTGTTACCGGCACTAGCAAAAGTTAGCGGTAGGGTTCAACTTGTTTACGGGTACCTAGACCTCCCTTTCCTCTATTCCGTTTCCCTCTAGTATAAACATACAAATAAAACAAAATACGAAAGACCATAAAGTCTATGACCACTATCTTAAACTAGATGTTGTCGGAAACGACAGCTATCCCCGCACTCCCTGTTTGACACAGAAAACAGTTGTTATACACCATGGGCATAATTTTTTTCATTATTTTTGAAATCTACCTATTGATAGTCATTATTGTTACTAAAAGAATTCTAGGATATATGGTTGCTAAGTAGAATTCCAAAAAATAAGTGGTCTTTGAGACTTTCAGGAAATTTACCAAAATTGGAATCAAATATTTTTGAAATCCAATTTATGAAAATGTCCGTCCTAAACTACACAAACATTTTAAGTATGGTTGCTAGGTAGAATTCCAAAAAATAAGTGGTCTTTGAGACTTTCAGGAAATTTACGAAAATTCGAACCAAATATTTTTGAAATCCAATTCATGAAAATGTTCAACCTAAACTACACAAACATTTTAAGTATGGTTGCTAGGTAGAATTCCAAAAAATAAGTGGTCTTTGACACTTTCAGGAAATTTACCAAAATTGGAATCAAATATTTTTGAAATCCAATTGATGAAAATGTTCGTCCTAAACTACACAAACATTTTAAGTATGGTTGCTAGGTAGAATTCCAAAAAATA
>MJUU01052512.1:64948-91223 GCA_002080025.1 Modiolus philippinarum | reverse complement strand
AACATAGCTAAACATTTGACCCCATTGGTAAGAAAACATCTTTTAGTCATGTATGGCGTAGAAGCATTTTGTCAGGTGAGCGATACAGGCTCAGTCTCTGAGCCTCTAGTTTTCACATGTTCATATTACAAATTTAGTACTGGAAGCTTATTCAGTTTGATTCCTCTGGTAGTTTGTTAAAACTAGTACAGACAAAAATGAAATGAAATAGTTAATATGAAAAAGAAAGGGAATGGAATAAATGTCAAGGAGACACATCCCATATCCAAGTTAGATTATCCATATTTGTTAAGTTCTTTAAATGCAGTTTCAGTTATAAAGAAGATTCAATTTCAAGGCATTATTTCGAATAAAAGGTCACCTTCGTATGTACTGCACATTCTGTGAAAGTTGCAGTGAATTCATCATGTCGTCTAGGAGTGTTTTAGCCACAAAGCGTTTTAAGACAACTAATGTATCGCTTAGAATAATTAATTGGCATATATGCAGATTTATTACATACTTAGTAGAAATAAAAGTGTTTTTGCATGATCAATATTTTCACACCCCGGGAAAATAATAGGTTATTTTATGCTCCTCGTGCATCTCAGACAAAATAAACGACTTCCGGTCCGTATTGGTCTGGGCAAAAAAACGACATCCGGTCCATATTGGCCTGGCATTTTCAAACGTCGGAAGTATGATAAAAAAAGTTTAATACATGTGCATTTCCATATTGACCTGGTTATCATCCCTCGACCCACATCGTTCCTCGACTTCGTCTCGGGCCAATATGGGTGTCTCGGGATGATAACCAGGCCAATATGGAAATGTCCATATATGAATCTGTATATATTCTATAGATTTGATATATATTGCGATTTCACAGTGAATTATTGACAATTCTAAAATGTTAAAAATTCCCATTTTTAATCAATTTTGGGAGAAATACTGAGTTTTAGTTGACCTATGGCTGTTAAAATACTTAATTATGATGTAATTCATGCAACATTGTCATAAACAACACACATTTTTCGTGTTATGGTTATTTTTATGCGAACTTAGAACAAAAAAATACAATTTTAGGGAAAATTTGTTGGGGTAGAGATAAGGTTTTCGGTATTTAGAGTCATATATAACACTCCCTGTTCTTCTAAATAATGTTTTAAGACAACTAATAGAACAATTAATTAAAATATTTGCAGATATATTCTATAGATTTGATATATATTGCGATTTAACAGTGAACTATGGACAAATCTAAAATGTTGAAAATTCCAGTTTTCATCAATTTGGGGAGAAATATTTAGTTTTAGTCGACCAGTGGCTAGTAATTAATCATGAAATAATCCATGCAACATTGTCATATACAACGCATATTTTGCGTGTTGTGGTTATTTGTATGCAGACATAGACCAAAAATTGAGAAAAATTTTTTGGAGTAGGGGTAATATTTTCTGTATTCAGAGTCACATTTAACACTCCTTTTTTTATTAACAAGGTTTTAAGACTCTAACTTTGGTACAATTAATTGGCATAGCTGCAGATATATCCTCCAGATTTGGCATATATAACAATTTAGCATTGAACTTTAGACAATTCTGAAAAGTAAAACTAGAGGCTAACATGAGCCTGTATCGCTCACCTGGTGACTGGTTTTATTCATTGTCACGAAAAGACCACCCATTCATATTTGAAATCAGCTCATCAGATGTTACATTTTCAATCTTGGATCAGGTACAAACATAAAAATTACAAACTTTGAAAGGGACCACCCAAAGACATTTGTTACCAAGTTAGGTTCCAATTGGATCAGTGGGTTCAGAGGAGATGACATTTGAATGTATTTCCCATAGGGTCCCTATGTTAAACTATGTTCCACACTGACGGCCATCTTAGATGAGGTACGAATGTAAAAATCACAAACTTTAAAGGGACCACACAAGGACCATTGTGACCAAGTTTGGTTCAATTTGTCTTAGTAGTTTCAGAGAAGATCTTTGGATGCATTTCCCATAGGGTCCCTATGTTAAACTATGTTACCTGCTGGCGGCCATCTTCAATGAGGTATGAACATAAAAATCACAAACTCTCAAGGGGGTCACCTAAAGACTATTGCAACCAAGTCTGGTTCCAATTGGCTCAGCAGGTTCAGAGGAGCAGACATTTGAAAGCATTTGCAATAGGGTCCCTATGTTAAACTGTGTTCCATGCTGGCGGTCATCTTGGAGGAGGTACGAACGTCAAAATGACAAACTTTGAAGGGGACAATCCAAGGACTATTTTGACCAAGTTTGGTTGAATTTGACTTGGTAGTTTCAGAGGAGAAAATCTTCGGATGCATTTCCCATAGGGTCCCTTTGTTAAACTATGTTCTCTGCTGGCAGCCACCTTGAATGAGGTATGAACATAAAAATCACAAACTTTCAAGGGGACCACATAAAGACTATTGTGATCAAGTTTGGTTCCAATCGGCTCGGTAGTTATCTTTAAATACATTTCCCATCAGGGTCCTATGTTAAACTATGTCCTGTGCTGACGACCATCTTGGATGAGGTACGAGCATAAAAATCACAAACTTTAAAATGGACCAGCCAGGGACAATTGTATCCAAGTTTGGTTCCTATTGGCTTATAGTGGTTTGATTTCAGGAGAAAAGACCTTTGAATGTATTTCCCATAGGGTCTCTTTGTTAAACTATGTTCCCCACTGGCGGCCATCTTGGATGAGGTACAACGACAAAAATCACAAACTTTAAAGAGGACCACCTGAGGACTACTGTGACAAAATTTGGTACACATTGGCTCAGTGGTATCTTTGAATGCATTTCCCATAGGGTCCTATGTTCAACTATGTTCCATTGTGGCGGCCATCTTGGATGAGATACTAATCTGCTGGACATATGTTGAAATTGTAGTCCTGGAAAAGCTCAACACGTTTGTAATTCACATTTAACCTCCATCTCAAACAGTTTTTGAAATAAAAGTAAAAATGTTAAAAAATCGTGTAAATTCAAATAAAAAGGGGCCATAACTCCTATATAGGTCGTCAGATTTTCTTCAAAATTGCAGGAAATGTGGATCTTACTATGCTGACTATTTTTTGTTATTTAAACTTCACTTCTATCTTCTGCCATTTTCAATATATATGACTAAAAGTAACAGAAAAAACGAAAATTTTACGAAAAAGGGGCAATAACTCCAAGACGGGTTATCGGATATTCTTCAAAATTGCAAGGCGGGTAGGTCTTATCATGCTGATAATTTTTACTCCATGTCAGATTTTTGATATCTGTAACGGTTTTCGAGAAATATTTGCAAATACGGCAATTTACCCCTATGTCCTATTTTTAGTAACAGTGGCCATGTTGTTTGGTCTACGGACATAAAAAATCACAAACTTGGAGAAGCATACCCTGGTGATGATTTAGGTCAAGTTTGATTAGTATTTGCCAAGCAGTTTCAGGGGAGGTCTTTGAATAAAAGTTAAATGATGGACGGACGAACGGACGGACGGACGGACGACGGACGCCAATGGTGGCAAAAGCTTAAATGGCCTTTGGCCAGGTGAGCTAAAAATCCATTTCTTCACCTATTTTTGGCATAATATTGAGTTTAAGTCAACAAATGGCTGTTAAAATACAAAATCATAATATAATTCATGCAACATTGTCCTATACAACACACATTTTGCGTGTTCTGTTATTTTTATGCAAAAATTGGCCAAAAAAAAATTGTTGGGGTAAGGGTAAGTTTTAATAATGTATGATATTTTACGAAAGGATATGGAGTAAATGAACATGAGACCATAACACATATGTTGACTCCAACTGCAACAATTTTAATGAGCTGTATGGCCATTTCGGAAATTAATTCCTCATCAGCAGCACTAGAACCCAAACAAAGGAAATCCATATTTTCAAAAAATGTTAAAATGCATAAAACCAAACGAAATCCGAATAATCAGTAATATCAAATATAGCTAAGGACAAAACTACGATGGTGGGAGTTAAACCTTCGGGTTTAGAATTTACAGAAATTTAGATGATAGTAATTGAACAAAGTGTACACATGCGATATTATCTCATGTACAAGTACACCATATCTAAGAAAAATAAAGAGCATACATCTCTACCACGGGGAATTGTTTTACCAACTCCACACTGCAATAAAAGACAAACTCCTGTATTAAATATTTTACGCATTAAATATTTTATGCATAAAACCAAACGAAATCCGAATAATCAGAAATCCGATGTATATATTACCTAAAAACCGCCATTATTTGCTATGGTTGTAAAGCAATATAATAAGCTTTCATTTGATACATATTTTAAATGATATTTGATTACTAAAAATAATATTAGATAAAAGAAAGACAAAACTTATTCAAAAACGAAAATATTCAAAGATCCATGTATTTGGTCTATTTGATAATAAGATTTTGGTCATTTAAAATATGTAAAATATGTCGCAACAGTTTTATTTTCAAGAAAATAGATTGAAAAACTAAAAACAATTTTCAGAATCGGGAATCGAGATGCACTTCGGGTCCTCTAGAACATCAAATTACGCAATTTCAATGAAATTATCGGATTTTTTTTCCATATTTCATTGGGGTGGGGGTACGTTTAATTGCGCTATGGAACGTATTGGGCATAGAAATGATAAAAACTTGGGTTCTTTGTAAAGCTGATACTATAGGCTATCATTTGATACCCGTTTTTATAACTGGTAAGCATTTGGTTAACATTTTGAAGCAACTAAAAGAAATACTTGAACGAAAAACGAAATTTTCCAGAATTTCAGTAGGTGGGTCTAAAAATGGTCCCAATTACACCATTGCGTGCAGGATATGCTCATGTTAACATGTTTTATTTTGAGGATGGGATGTATGCGTACTTAAAAAAAGATAGAGAACGGATGGAAGGACTCAATGATCACTATATACCGCCTGCTAAAGCAGGGGTTAGTTAGAATGGTCACTGATACAGAATCAACATCATCAGCAACAAATCTGAAATGAGTCGCGAATTAGTCGCGAATTGAAATCTTTAGGGCAAATACAATGATTTCGACTTTCCAATTATAAACTCCCTGTTTGTAGCAGCAAAATTTTTGAATCTCCGGCAAATGGTGTTTACATTGCTCATTTATTCACATCATTTCATGCAGTAGTATCTAATGAGATTTTGTCAACAGTGTGAAATAACTTTTGATGCCGACACCTTGAATTAAGAGTTTTTTTTATTTGGAGATTGTCTCTATTTCATGAGCTATATGAAAACAGTTTTGAGTAGATCTAGAGTTTATTTTTTAAATTGCAAACAACAACTACATGTATGACTGGACATCAGGCTTCTCATTAGCAGTTTGACGGGTGCCAAGAGTGGAGTAGGACATGCATGTTCTATATACATTTCAATTATGGTGTACTTGTTCTTGAGAAAATCTCTTATATGGATACGCTATCACACTTTCATATTTTGGCCTTTTTATTTTTTATTTTTTGTAATCTAAAATTGTAATTCTGACTACCTGTTTATTGTGCCCATATCTCATGATTTTATTTTGCCAAGTTTTCTTACAATTAGCTTGATGAGTGTCCTGTGGTTGTTTAAATGTTGCGATCGTCTTCTGTCGTCTTTTTGTCGGGCAGTGGATGACAGTGATTGTAAGAACACTTCGCCAGTTAAGTTTATGTTTGTTGACGATCCCGCATCCATGGATCATTAGGTTAAAAAGCATGGATGTAGCATTGCTCGACAATTAGCAATGAATTCCGCTCAAACCGGTACTAGGGGCCAACTTGAACTTGCTATGCTATGGGGAGACTTATTGTTTTTGTTGCGTTTCGTATTATTATTCTTCTTTCTTTATTCTCGTCCACGTGAACTTGTTCGAGACAGATCTCAGAGACCATTTGACCTAAAGCTTTCAAACTTTGTAGGATGTTAGCCCCATATATCTAGTTGTGCAAAATTTTTAAAAAAATTCAGATAGGGGCTCGTTAAGGGTGCTTTTGGGGGGCTCAAATAGGGGTGGGTCCTCCATGTTGACCCTATGGGAAAATGAAATTTTGATTTTTTTTTCACCATTTTTTCACTGTATCTTGAAAACTAGTAACTGTAACTCCATGAAACTTCATAGGAAAAGTGTTTGTCATGTAAGAAAGGGTCCCACAGAATTAAAAATTTCAAAATTAGTACCGTTGCAATGGAAACAATACAAAAAAATTGAAATTTTGAGAACACGTATTTATTGTTGATAATTGTATTTTCATTACAGCTATATGTATTATTTAGTAAATAAGGGGAACCCCTGTCCAAATTTTTTAAGCAAAGTATGGAATTCATTTTTATGGATAATGGAGCATTTGGTTGCCATGGAAACCGAGCCAAAAAGCTATTATTTTGAGAAAAACGTGTTTTCTGCTGTGTAATATGTTTTGATTTCAACTATATGTATGCAGTAAACCCTGCTCAATTTTTTTAAAAAGGAGTTTTAAAATGCCCAGATATCCGATATGGGAGTTCGTTTGGGAGACTTTGGTGTTTCGAACACGGTTAGAACTAACATTTTTTTTTTTTTTTTTTTCGTTCTTGCTTTTGTGTTTGTTTTTTTTTTGTCATTTTGTTCGTGTTACCTTTGTGATTTTGTCTTCATTTGTGTTGCCTCTAAAATCCCATGTTTCCTAAAGTAGTAATAGTTTCACCTTTCTGTCATTTGCTTCTTGTTTCGTCTGCCGTTGTAACTATAATTAAATTACTAAAATTGCTCTTAACCGCGAATATTATAAGCCTATTAAAAATATAAATCGGTAAATAAAAGAAGGCATAGAAAACCAATTAACTAACTAGGAGGTGTTTAACGTCTTGGACTACCTTTGTAGGTCTTACACGGACGATATCAAACCGATAATATAGGTAAGATACAGGGTAACATGGATTTTTTTTTATTATTCTCTATAGCGAGAGGACCTAGTGTATCGACTGGCAATGATAAGAACCTGCTGTATGTATGTATATACTTCATTATGTGCTAGAAATGTTACAATCAAAAACCGAACAATAGTTACTCAGAGTTAGCATCCTTTTACTTAAAGATGAGGCGGCGCAGTGATAGGTCTTATATAATGCTAAAACGCCAATTGCAAGTTACATTGCACTAGGTAGACAAACCTCATGGTTGACACCACAGAATTTTTTAGTTTCCATGTATATGTTTTGAATGAACCTCGCAGCTTGTAAAAAGCTTTGAACCATGATAAATGACCAAAGAATCTGAATATTAGAACTGGTAATTTACATACATCAGTTGGAAGCGTAGATATTTATATATTATTATATAGCAGTTTTCATATCACACCCTTTATCAGCCAAAGGATGTTATATCAGTCCCAGACCCAGCTCGAGGGATGGTTTTATGACCGAGGGCTGATGAAAATTGTGATATGAAAAATGACACGTAATGATATTTTTTCATATACTTTTCACTTTAAAAGAAAATTAGCTGAAAAATACTTTTCAAACTTAAAAATATGCCGTTTTAGTCACTACGTCATTATGCTTATGATGGAGTTTTTGGAACTAACATTGTTTACTGCAAGGGAGTTAACTTAGGGAAGGACTGGCAAAATATGACGTTTCATATCAGTCCGTCAGTAATAATGTTATAAAAACTCGAATTTGACTCCTAATTTTCAAAAGCGCGATTGATAGTGCTTATCTACCTTAAGGAATAATTAAAGATTCGTATATACATTAAAAGGGGGAGTTCTTTTTATCAATTATCAGTACAACATAGGCCAAAACCCATCTTTTACTTACATAATTCAGCGGCCCCATTTTATCATGTCCGAGCCTCTTCCAATAATGTATTTTTTTGTCAAAAGTTGATTACACAGATGATAAAATAAGCGAGAACTTTTATTTAACTATTTTAAATATTATCAATAAAATGTTGATCTTAGTTATTTGAATAACTAAAGACCGGAGTATCTGTGAATTTATTTTCTGATTTCTAACTTATTTGAAATGACAAAACCAATCAAGACCTCACGACACAGAGGAATAAGATAAAATGAACATGTAATTACACTCTTCATTTAAGCAAGACTTAATCATTTATCTGTTTGAATGTCATGAGACTTCGACCTTTGTAAATTAAGTTCTCCTGGTACCCATATAGACTGTAATTGACAAAGCTGAAGAAACAATTTTAAATTGAATACCAAAAAAGCCAAACTTTTCTTTTGAAAAAGTCAAATTGGTATACAGTTAATTAAAGTACGTCTTATGTCTTAACAAATTACTTAAAGACTACAAAGACAATGAAAATGAGCTGTCTCGTTCTCAAGAAGGACTGAATTAATAGTTTGTAAAAATAAATGTCCCCTGGTATCCTGAAATATCTCTTCGATAACTAATTCTTCGGGGTACATGCATACCGTTAACCCTAACGATCATTGACATAAGAATATATCGGAAAACGATTTCCAAAGATACAAGCGAAGATGAAAAATATCACTAAAAGGTGCAACTTTGTTTTATCTTTTAATGTATATCTATGTTTAACATACAAGGTGTACATATATTAACCTCTTATAGAAGTTCGATATGAATTTTAACTTGTTCATTTATTGATATTAGTTTGTATGTGTACAACATGAATTGCACATGAGACAATATCTACGAATACAAGGTGGAACCAAGTAATGGAATAACAAAAGTCTGATTTTTATTTCCACCATTGTTTTTGCATAGGCTTTGTTCTTTCTTATTCATAAAGGCAAATACTCATACCATTTTTTTATGTAAACGGGATGTTTTCTGGTCATACTAAAGCATTTTTCTTTTTAAAATGCAATTTATGTCTTCTCCTATTTCAATCTGACTCGATTCTTGAAATTTAAGTTCCAGTTTGCAATGCTAAAACACATGTATTCTTTATTGTCGTTTATCTTGTGGAATACTTATCAATTTTACACAATAATTAACATATGTTGTGGCAAGGTATGGCACATTGGCACTATCCATTGTTTTTCAAAATAATACTTGTCTTTCGTCTTCTGTAATTCTAATGAAAAATATTTTGGCCGAGGAGTACAGATTTCACGAATGACAATTGTAGGCAGTTGTTTTATTGCTGTCGGGGGCGTTTTTTTTTTTTTTTTTTTTTTTTTTGTGCCTGCATTCAATAGGCTATAGATCTCTAATGGCTATAATATGCGATACAAATCAAACCGAAATAAGCAACAAAGACAAAACAGAGATGCAAACAACACCACTAACACAATCGTGAATCAAGAAAAAATCTGAATTTTATGTTAAATCTGTGTACACCATCCTGCCTCCTGAACACCATTCAGTCTGATATTTGTTTGTGTGTGCTCAACATCCAGTCTGATATGTGTATAGAGATGTACACCATCCAATGGTATATTTATTTGAATGTGTATTGTATTCAGTCTAATATTTTGTTTGTCCCCACCTTTATCTTTTATATGCTAATGTTTATTTTATATGTTTGACATAATGTTTGTACATATTTTTAACTGTTATAGCAGTTCGACAAGAATTATAACTAGTTCGTTTATTTATATTGGTTTGTATGTGTACACCATCAAATGCACATGAGACGAAGTCTACGAATACAAGTTGGAATCAAGCAATAGACCAGTTCAAGTCTGATCTTTGTTTACACTATTTTTTATGCATAGGTTTTATATAGGCAAATACTCATACCATTATCAATAATAGTTCTTTTTATGTTAACGGCAGTTTTTATTCTAAAAATGCAATTTTTCTCTTCTTCTATTTTGTTCTGACTGACTTAAGTATCACCAGGTGCTCCAGAAAGGTAGCACGATCTGCTCCACGCATGGCATCCACCACAGCCAGCAAGAATATTGCATTTAAAGATCTGTTTCATGACTGATTGATTAATATCATTGTCTTACCGTTTGATAAAACCAATATTTCTGTCTCGGTCGAACATGAATCTATTTTAATTGAGTGTCGAAAACAAAAGAAAAATATATAAATAAACAAGTAATACCCGGGTTCTTCGTAGAAGTTCTATACTGTAAGAGATCCATTTTATTGAAAGATGTTTTGTTCTACACCTTGTCAAGCTTTCAAAAATACAACAAATGTGAACATGCAACGAAAAAAAACGGCGCTAGAAAGCAATAGCTTTACCTATTACAATATCAAACTTAATATTACTCGAATTTATTGAACAATTCGGGCGTGGTTTGATGTTCTCTGTCTTTTAGATAATTTTAACTCGAATAATCCCGATATAATTGACCCCTGACTAGTCAGGTCAATTAAATAGAGTAATAACACAGTCGAATAAATAAGCAATATCTATTTAACCACGAAGTTCATCAATGCTAACGGCACTAATTTAGATGGTAAAGGGTTAACAAACTTATATGTGCATTATATACATAATTTAACAGAAAATCAAATAACTATCAACTCTAGCTGCCTGGGGTCTATTTGAATGAAAACTTCCCATATTTTTTATCTAATCAACTATAGATTACCAAAGTTTCCCTTTTACTAAATGGATTATAAGTTGAAAATTTCAATTAAAACTTTTTTTCGTTTGTATTAAAACATCTTTAGATTTAACATTTCAGCTTTTAATTCATTGGAATTACTACAGAATCATATGTTTGTATTATCTTATTCATAATAATTATAATGATAACGTATATCCGGTCGCTCAAATATGTCAACACCATCCATTAAACTGATATTATTTGACGACAGTATCCACAGCTATTGTTGACTAGTCCATGTCACCGGTGATGCTGGACATATATTTTTATCATTTTGAGATACAAAACAGTCTTATTGTATGTTTAAACTGATGTAAAAATGTTGTATATTTCTTAAAGCAATATATATACACGTGTATTATATTTATCTGTTTGTTACGAAAAAGTGGACGTGGTGTAGGAATCAAATGATCTATTATGATATCTAACCACATAACATAAATACCAATTTTAGATATCTATATATGTCAACAATATTTGCTGAAAAAATATACTCAAGTGTCAATTGCACTACCTGAAGGAACACTGAATAAATATTGCTTATTAAAATCAATTAACACATTGCCTTAGAAATGTAAGATTGCAAAAGTCCTTGTCGCAAATCGGCTGACTCGAATTTGTACATGTATACTTTATGCAGAGCCATACAAATATGCCTGCGGATGTAACAGTGAAACAACGACAAAAGGATTCAAATGACAAGGGAAGGAAACTGGAGAGATGCATAAATAAAAATGCATTTCTATTTACAAATACCTTAAACAGTGGCATTAGAATCCTCCACGACCCACAAATGTAAATTTTAGGACATCTGCATTAAAATGAAAAAATAGCCATAATAAGGATAAGGGTCTGTTTCAAAAATTGCCCAAATTCTTGTCCGATGACAATTTTACAATGGTTTGTCTGTGTTTGATGATAATTTTTATTTCATGTGATACTGTCGGAATACTTTCTTTAGTTTCATCAAAAAGATTGACGATGCTTTGCATTTTACTTGGAACTAAATATTGATTTGTAGTCAAAATAAGTGGTATTTTCTTTGTCCAAATTCTCATAATTGGAAGAAATAACCAAAATACTAATGCAAGGCATGTTTGAAAGTCAGCAAAATTGTGTTTGCATTATATTACAAGTATAGAAGAATAGTGTTTCACATCAACTTTGTGGATTATGTCTTCATTTTCATAAAATCTCGTCATTTTTCACATGTCCTTGAAAAATTGTCCACTACATAACGTTTCAGTTCATTTGCTGCTAATAAACAAAGTATTAATCCCCCTGTTTCCAAGGAAGTGTCTCTCTTCTTACACTTCACCCAGTACAATATGGCAACTTTAAAACAGCATGTTTAAAGAACTAAAATTATGCCAAAGGTATATTGGTAAGTTGAGGTGGCCCGTACTTTTTTACTTGTCCACTTGGTAACGGGTCGGTATTCATAAAAGCATCTACTAAAATGCACCAAAAACCATAGATCATAAGAAAAAAAAATGTTATTTTATAGAAAAAACCTCAAGATGCCTGCTACAGAAGAATTAGTGGCGTCACTGCATGCTATTTTTGTTAAATACGTCCACTACATAACGGTCACCTACATAACAGTAAATTGCGTTATGTAGTGGACTAAATCGTTATGTAGTGGACAAAAGTTGGGTTAAATATAGAATAATGGTAGTTTTGAAGGTCTCGACAGAAAATACATGTTTGTATTACCGTATCGCGGCGAGTCCGATAGGACGAGCTGTGGTACTTGTGATATTTTTCTGTCGAGACCTTCAAAACTACCATTATTGTTTTAATCGGCAACGTCATATGATTTAAGATGTCATATTCGTAATGTCATTGACTGATATTTTCTTGTATCAGGTCAGTACGGAGATACTGACAATATCACCCAGTAAGATCAAAGAGAAAACTGTACTGTTGTAAATGTCTGTTATAACTTCCGTTTCACACTTTTGCAGCAATAAGCAATAATTTTCTCTTGAAAACATGTTCTCAAACTAGACTTGCTGGGGTTACAAATACCAGATAGAATTTGTATTGCATATATCTCAGGTAATTATATTTTCAAAACATTAAATGTATCTCCTTTAATTTTTTTCTGGCTTTAATTTGTTTGTATCTATATTGGTTTTATATTCGGCTTTACGAAAATTAATCAGACAACACCTGTATATTTAAATCCAGGTTTTAAAATCAACTCAATAAGTCTGCTCCTTGTGGTCCTTTGTTGTATTGTCTTTTGGTCCATTTGTCGAGCAACGGATGATAGTATTTGTAATAGCTCTTTGTTCCGATATTTTTTTACCGCCGCTAACCAAAGGAGGAGGGGGTATACTGTTTTACCCTTGTCCGTCACTCCGTCATTTCGTCCGTCCGTCCGTCATAACTTTCGTCAAGCTTTTCTCTGCAATGGTAAATGATACAAATTTGAAATTTTGTCAGAAGCTTTGTACAGTCATGCAATATTGTGGAATGCATTTTCAGATCTGTCGGGTTACTACTTCCTATGTTTACCGACTTGGTCAATTTTCAGTGATTCCGTCTGTCCGTCACAATTTTCGTCAAGCTTTTCTCTGCAATGGTAAATGATACAAGCTTGAAATTTTGTCAACAGCTTTGTATAGTCATGTATAGTCATGCCATATTGTGGGATGCATTTTCAGATCTGTCGGATTACTACTTCCTGTTGACTGGCTTAGTAAATTTTCAGTCAGTATGTGCTATATTGTGCAGGCCACGAAAGGCTAGGAGCGGGGGTATATCTAGTGAGCTTGGGTTCACAGATTCCTCGATATATTTTCGCTGAAAATCCCGAATCCGTGAACAAAATACGAGTAAAGATGATATCATAGATATGGCGTCGTTCGACATCTAGCAAGTGAATTCTGCTCTAGTCGCTGTGTTGAACTGTGGTAGAAGTGTTCTCTATTGTTGAAAGCCTAATGAAGACTTCAAGATGAACAACAATAAATGCGTTATTCTATTTACTTCATCTGTCCATGTCTTTTTGGGGGAATTTCATCCCATGTACATTTACTCCCATTTCCCTTCATTGATAATGATGACTTTAAAGATAACAAGCATTCTTCAACTGCTTAGCTATGTAATATCTTATCTCATGTTCATTTTCTCTAAATCACTTTACTGGATACTGGATACCAAATCATTTCGAACCAAGAAATTCCAATTCCTTTAATTTACTGGCCGAGGACTGTTCGAGACGAAAACTAGTATGAACTAGATCATATCATTGCAATTATTAAGATTCCAGGGTTGGTTGATGGGACAACGTCTCACTACAAAGTTGATGTCATAACCTGGAGGAAAGTTATGGACAGTTTATCTACTGTAGTGTGAATTTTATATTGTGTTAATGAGATATTAGAATTGAGTATTATTTCTAGTCAAAACAACAAGTTATGCTGTAATGTCCATTACATAACGATCAGTTCCACTACGTAACGCACATGTCAACTACGTAACATCGCTTGAATTAAGCGATTGCTTCTTAGTACATAATTGCGTGTTTGACAAAAGTTCATCATTTTTCAGTCGTTGTAAGACAACAGTAAATATAGCAACAAATCTATATTTTGAAAGTTATTTTATGAATAAACATTGTTGGAAGGCATTGGTTTTGCAAAGTTTAAAATATTTGTTTGAAAACATGACCCAAACTGCAACAAAAAAAGATATCTTATTCATATACTTGCCTGCCTTTTTTGGTTTTTGTCTTTTTCTGTCATTAGTAGGCAGAAAAAATATTTCAATTCCATTTACTATATTTTATCCATCAAAAACATTTTCGTTATGTAATGGACATTTTTTTCTTGAGCATCACTTTCGCAGATTTTTTTTTCAACTTAGTTTTTACATTAAGATTGCATATTTTACAATTTGGTGGCATTTATGTTTAAGTATTTGGTGGCATTAAAAAAGTTTGTGTTCATTAGCATTAATTTTGTTGTATTTCGCCTCTTGGAATTTGGGCATTTTTTGAAAACGACCCATAAAAGACTTGATTGATTTTACAAAATACTTCATAGTGGTTTCCGTTTCACATGTGTTAGATTGGATAAGCTAAAATAACTTCTTACGATATCCGTTTCTCGTTTATCATCGGCAAAAACTAAAATCACCGTTTATAAATAAATCAAATTTTGGGGGTTTTCTCAAAATACTATGTATTTCGATCGAAAACTGCAGTTTTCGAGCAATATACCTGGTATTTTGCAAGATAGCGATACTTTTGGTGAAAAATACTAGATTCATGGCATTTTTTAATCTCATGTGCCATATAACTGATTTAAGCACTATTCACAGAAGTATTTCTAATTTAATCAACCGGGAACTGAATTTAAAATGATGTTTCGTGGATGACTTATATATTCTGATATACTGAATGATGCACGCTGACGGATGACGAATATATGCAAGCGCCTACTGTTGAACGATGAATACATGTAATAAATGATAACACTTTTGAATCATGACTGATCTAATTTAGTTTCACTGATCAATGACAAACCGATAGATCATCACAAATCTTAAAAAAATGGGAAATGTTAGTGATCTAAAGACTGAGTACATCAAGGACTAATACTTAACTGTATTTACAATACTTAGAATATAACAAGTATCGTCATGTTCCAGCCACATCGATCCGATCTTGTTAATTTATTTTGGCAAAATAAATGATGCTTAGGAATAGAAAAAGGGAGGGAAACGGGGAACGTGGCAAAGAGACAACGACCCAAAGGTGAGTAATAACAACTCAAAGCCACCATAAGATCTTCAATGAACGGTGAGGAAACCCATCACCAAATGGCGGAATCGGCCCCTAAATAAAGAGTAATAAAGTTCAGCGAAATTAACATCATCCTAGAACCCTATAGACATAAAGTAAACTAACAGACAAGACATACAAAGGCTTAATAAGTTTCCTGTCGACTTAGGACAGGCGCAAACCTGCTGCGGCGGGGTTAAACTAGTTCTCCTGGGCCCAAACTTTCCCCTATAGCCAATTTGATAAATCAAAAAACAATCGTAACAACAGTAAAATCCAGTTGGCAACAGGACTGAGTCAATGGTGAAAAATGAAACATATACTTAGCAATTATTATATTCGGAGAGGAGAATAACTTAGATTTTGATCTATTTAGTGATTTGAGTCTTGTATTCAAACATTGATTCCAACAAATGCATTATTGACAATGTCCGAAAGGGTTTTTTTTCGATGCTGTATCAAATTGGCGATTTTTATTTAATCGGTTGAAAAATGTTGTGTCTCTGAAATGGCACTGTTAATTATTTTAGAAATAAATCGGCAATACAATAAATTTCAGAACGAGAGAATACCGGTTGGTCTATAAGACATGGATTTCAAGACAACAAATTCGTCGCAATAGACAACCAATAACTAATTGCCGAAGTTACTGTAAATTTAGTTTCTGCATACGTACATTTCTACAACTGATAAATTTTTAGTTCAGATTAAATCTAAACCTTTGGAAGACCATCAAATCAAAGATGTTTAAAAACTGATAGAGAACAAATAACAACTATGATCCAAATGAAAAGCCAAACTCAGGTAAGGACAGAGCTTTGAATTTCTAACCATTCAGGCAAAAATAGTTCTCGTTCAAAGAAATGTAATGGAATCAGGAAATGCTATTAATTAATAAACATCACCGGAGAATGTTTGTTTAATATTTATTGAAAATGGAGTTCAACTTTAATTTCCCACTAAAGCCGCTACGTTTTAAGAGACTCGTTGAATTATACGAGTAATATCAAATACCAAAAACGAATATTTGGGTTATTCCTAAACATTTTTCCCCAAAATATTGACGTCATAATATTATGACATTTAATTGGTCATAAGTCATACATTTTCCTGACAGATGCACATTTTGTGTCCATTCAATCTGCCAGAAATTATAAAGTTCGTCTTTCTGATTCTTTAGTTCTTTACTTTTATCTTAAGGAAGTTGACGAGAAAAAAGAGAGAAAAAAAAACATCAAAACGACTTAAAGTCGACAATCTCCCACCAGACAACTTTTACTTCTACTTCTGTGTTTTGTTATTAAAGTGTTATTTCTGAAACTGATTCAGAGCTACAGGATTTTAATGAGTTAGCAACGTTTAGAATAGTGACATTCTAATGGATGTAATAAGGCTTTATTTGTCTTTGTAATAAGATCAGCATACACTTAATAAAGTTTTATTTGTAAAATGTTGTTAACAAGCCAAACTGCATTAAAACTTACTTAACACGGGAATAAACATTAATAAAAGAATCTCACTAAAACATTATACTGTCTACTAAGCGTCACAGGAAGTCATTTAACTCGTCAGACAACAATAAAAAAACCCTATCACTATTTTTTCAATTGCGAAGAGTGATGAAAACAACATAATACTAAATAAAAATCGTCAACATCAGACGTAATAACATTGTAGATACATATAGAAGCAATTTTGTGCAAATCGAAGCCTTACGCACAATGTGGCAAATTCATGTACCAGCAAAATATTTTTTAAGAATGTCTACCAATAAATAAAAACAACGCATTTACCTCAAAACAGCAGAGAGAATGTAAGCTAAGAAAATTACAGATATCCACAAATATGATTTTAACTATTTTAGACTTCGTCGATGTACGCTTATCTGGTGTCTTTTTTATACGATTACTATATACCTTTACATGTGAAATTGATGTTTGACCTATGATGAAATATTAAATTCCATTTATCTTTTGTGTCTAGGCTCAAATACTCTTACAATCGTGTTATTAGAGTCGTATTATGGTATCCGATTGTACAATTTCCCGTCAACTTGCTGTGTGTTTCATATGTTAAAACAATTAAAGGATATGGAGTATATGCATATGCGACGAGGTCTCTACAAGTGCATGGTAAAACCAAGCAATGGAGCAACGCCTTATTTCTTGTTTTTATTTTAAAGTCACCATGAGGCCTAATTTGACAACCCTTTTGTTAATATATTTCAAATTTTGCTTATTTATTAGTTATGATGATCTCACGATCAGACCTGTACATTTTTGGTGAATTGAACTTTTCTAGTAAGAGCTACGGGACTTTATTTGACAATGATTGAATGTCGGGCTCTACCTTGACTTTCTTTTTCCACAATTTACCTCTAAATTGTATGGAGTTATTGGATGGTCTAAAGATCCGTGTACTTTTGATTGAAATCTAGATTTTTGTTGGAAATTTTTTTGTGACTTTATTTGTCTATTTCCTCCTATTTTTAACATGCGGTACTCTAATTTTAAAACTATAAATTAATTATTTTCAGACTTTGTAAAGCTTTAAGTGTTACGAAAGGTGCACTTTTTCGTGAAAATGCGATTTTTCTTGCAAGAGTTCCGGGACATTAGTTGTCAATTCATAAATTTCAAGGCAATTTCTACATGTAACATACTGTGATTTAACTTGAAATAACTTAACACTTTGTACAGCTAAAAAGCATAATGGTTTTAAGATCAGACAGTTTGCAGACTGATATCAATGTAAAAAAATGATTATAGGAAACTCCTACAATGCTGACAATTACAATTGCATGTCACTAACTACCACGAAACTACACAGGAAAAACATGAATAAGACAAAGGACAAACGTAGACAACGATGGGAACTTGGGACAGCTGGACTTCGTATCGGCACTTGCAAAAGCCAGCGGTAGGGTACCAAAACCTCCCCTGTATCTGTCCAGTTTCCCTACAGTATAAAATACATGCGAATAAAACGCAATTCAGGTAGACTTACTCCGTGACCACAATTTGGAAAGGAAAGAAAAAACAATACGTAATAATAATAAATAAGTCTGCTGGTAGAACACTGTCGCATTACGGAAGAAAAATCAAACTCAAAACTTCCCGAAGGATTTAGTCAAGAACCATTATTAATTTCAATGTGAGTGGGAGGCCAGTATATGTGCAAAATTTTCAGGTCACTAGGTCTCAAAGCTAATTTAAACGGATGCAAGCAGAATATCTTGTCGGTATCCCCTATTCCGTGAAGAATGTAAGTAACGTGCTAGCTTTTCTTGACTTTTATTAATTTCTGGCATATTTAACAACATTTGCTTTAAAACGAGGATAAGAGACGCCCTAAGTAATAAGATGTTTGCGAGTAGCGCCATATTTAGAAATCAAATGTTCATATCTATTATAAAACTTTTTGAATGTATTTCAACAACTCACAAAATCTGTAACCCTGTTGTAAAAGTTTGACTATGAGACTAAGGTTACGCTCATTAAAATCGTCAAGAGTAGAACAAACTCATGCAAATCGTACCAGCTGAGAAATATACACCCCGTAGGATTGAGCTAAAGGAATGTTGCCGTCAAGAAAAGGGAAGTTAGGTAATTGTGAAATAAAAATAATCCCGTTTACCATATTTTATTTTTTTTTCACCAGAGTCAATAATGATAGTTAGATCCAGGAAAGGGCAATAGTTGGAATCATTGTTAGCTTTTTTTTTAATTTCAGTTGTTGTTGGTAAATAATGTCTACATATTCTAAAAACTGAGGATTATCAATAATAAGGATATCGTCAATATACCTGCTGTTATCATTGAAAATAGAAATAATTTAAGTTTATCACTGTTTTGTATGGTTCCGTTTTAAAGTTTGTTTCTCGAAGTCTCGTTCGTAACAGAATAGAAAAAGATCTGCAATTATATGTGCACAAATTGTACCCATGTGAATACCTTTGATCGTTGTTAAAACGAACAAAAATATTGTCCAGCAAAAAGAGTGCATTTATCATATCATTACATGTCCAGGAACAATGATACTGGTAGGTAATATTAGAGATTAACCTTGCTTTTTGTTACAGCAAATGAACTGCAGATCAGAAAATTTAAAAGACCATTTTCAAAAGTTCATAAGTTGTCCCAATTTGGATTTTTGAAATAATGTGAAAGGTAGTAAAAAGTGTAGAAAAATCATAACTGTCGATAGATGAGACTGGTCTATGAATTGTTTGTAGTTTATCTTAAACTCCGATACAATGTTTCTACACTCCAAAACTTATTTATACAAGAGATTTTTCTTAGTATTTAATAACCAACTCCTTTATACAAGTTAGTGATCTAGTGAAATTGGTTGATAAATTAGTAGAAGAACACTTACTAGATACCGAAATAAAACGATGTTTGAATGTAAATTTGTTAAGCTTTGGGACCCAGTACATGGTAGGTAAGATGTTATCTTTGGGTGGAACTTTAAGCATTTCTGTATCTCTATAATGTTGTTTGGTTAACGTTTCTTCATCCCAATTGGTACGTTTGAAAGTGTCTGACTTGTCCAGCTTGTTTAGTTGAAAATCGATGTAGAATTTCTTTCAGACAAAAGCAACGTTGTTAGAAGCCTTTTCAACAGGTGCTAAACAAATACTTCAATTTATACTTTATTCAATTTACAGACAGCTTAGGAGTTGACTCAACATAATTATCTTTATTAAAATTTATTCTGTTGGTTAAAACATGCTTTTCTGCATTTTCTATTTTGTACCATTTTTCTCAATAATTGGTTAAAGCGTCTTTAATTATATCAAGACAAGCTTGCCAGTTTATTTTTGAAGGTGGGCGATATTTAGGCTTTTTCTAAAAAATTGTCGAACTTTTTATCTACAATGTTAGTAAGATTCTCCGTAAATACATGTCAACAGATTCAAAGCGATATGACGACGTCTAACAGTCTCAGCTGCTAGGGTAGTTTTTCTCGAAATCATGATAACCAGTAAAAATTTTCCCACTTACAGCTTCAAAAGAAGGACCACAGGCGTATCATTCGACTTGGCGCACCTGTTTTGTACCTTTGTATCGTCAGTTAAAATAGCTGACATGTCAGCAACATCACACATGAGAACATGTTAAGTACCATGTCTATATATAAATCGATTTTTGATCTTTGAAGTGGAAACTGTTCCATTTCTGTCGACATTTTGTAATATTTCAGTATCAAAATTCAAGATGCTCTGCATGTGGTTAAACGAGCCTTTCTTTAATTTTACATCTTAGAAAAATGTTTGAGGGAATATGCTTCATACTGCAGCAATGATACTTGAAAAAAGTAATCGTATTAAGATAACCCAATGATTCGTAACGATTCTGTTGAAAGAAGTTTTTCCTTCCAATAATCTATTAGTCCCCGACGGTGTCACCAGCCAGATCGTCCAACGCTTCGATGTAAGAACGAAAATCAATTATTCAAAAATAAGTTTAAATTTTTAACAAGAAATTTGCAAAAAATGATAGTAATACTCATTGTGACATTTGACCTTTAAAGTTTAATAGTACTTCTAAGTACTTTGGTTATGTGTCCTTAATAAGTTCTTACGTGTACCATTGTTCGATTTTGTTCAGCCAGAGCTTTGATAAAAGTCAAATATTTGTAAAACAGTTTCTCAAAGACTGTGCTCGTGTTATTTCCTTTTTTCAAACGATTTAAATTGTATTTATTATTTTTATTCATTTATCAATACTTCTTTTTAATTACTTTTTGTTGTTATTATTATTGTTTTTTTAATGCATCCGTCTTTCATATTACGATGCATTGTTCGAAACAAAAAAGTCTTTTATCAGTAAAGATATATTAGTAACTATGCCAATATAGCCGACAAATATACAAAGCGATGGAAAGTTGTAATTGTGCAAAATATTTTGATTTTGAATTTGCTTCATACTTAAAATTCTGCTTAATAATTATCCATATAGTTATCTATCATTTTGTGTTTTCATTCACATTCAAGTAAAATGAACAGTGATTGCTTAATAAGGAAATGTATGATATGAAATTTTATTTGAAGAGCATGAATTAATATATCAAAAAGCGCTTCATCTTGGACATTTGTACTGAATATTTCCAATTAAGGATGTAGTAAGGTAAAATTAAATAAATCTACAATTTTAAACTGAAATTGAAAGAATTGAATTGAAAGAGCTTTGGTAAAGGGATGAAATCAATGAAAAATATTTATAGGTTATGGACCTCATTTCCAAGATATTTCACATTTTAAAAATTGGCGGGAAAAGCTCTCTTGGACTTTTACCTTTGTATAACATGGAAGCATTACTGATTTCATTCATATGGAAGGAAAATCTACAATCTAGTGAAATTCTGCTAACTGACTTTAAATGACCTACTGAAGACTTTAATGACTAGAAAATTGGGTGTAATGGGGCAAAATATATTACATAGTAATAATGGATAAAATCCGAGAAATCCGAATGGCATTTAGGAATTTCAAAAATCTCACCTTATTTCATCCTTAAATTATGGCCAAATTCAGTTCTATATGATGTTTCTAAATTTAATAATATAGTCCTAATTCTATCACATTTCCATTTTTATCTTGATAGGATAAATGACTTCAAAGAAATAGACCATTTGCCAGTTCTGCAATCAACAGAATGAATTTAGCAAAACCCAAAAGGGAGGTCACTTTTTGACAAATCTCAAGGGGACAGAATGGTTCCCTGCTTGTGAAAACCAACCAAAAAATTAAGCAATTTTAATAATAAATTATGAAAGTTTAATCTTTAGCAGACGTTTAGTCAGCAACACAATTCAAAACCCAATCCCAAAAAGCGCTTACCATGCTTTCAAGTGCTACTTGTTTTAAGTAATAAAAATAAACAACTGTACTAACTTGAACTGACTTCTCAGTGATTAAGAAAGTATTAAAAATTCGAAAATATACTAACTTACTGCAGAATCTCATGAATATTGTGTAGGGAATTACTTTGTCCAGACTGGCTAAGCACGAAGACCGTACTTAAAAACAAATGTGTATGTTTAATGTTTGTTTGTCCGGTGTATGAGAAACTTCCCTTTGAAGGTTTGACCAAAAATCACAAAATTTAACTAGAACTGACAAGAACTTTAGTAACTGGCAAATCATCTATTCGATACAAACACCTAAAGTATTATCTAACAATAATACGCACGAAAAATGATTTAGTAAATCTGCGGGAAGTTTTAATAAATGATCTTTGAAAAAAAATGAAATAAAAGGATTATAAAAGTGAGTTCACTTTATCCTGCTAATCTGAGCTTGTTTGAAATGTAAGCTTGCATTTTACATAGTAAGAAGACAATTAGAAGAAATGAAAACGGACTTTATATGATATTGCCGATTATATTGGATAAAAATGGGTTGATGCACTTATATTTTAAGCAATATTTAATACTTGAGGAAACAGTAAACATTACTTTTATTAACTTTGACCAATCAGCTACCTAACAGATCTTTCAAAAACATATATGCTTCACTGACCATGTGACCGGTTTTGTTAACAGAATAAGGCATGCTTGCCCTTCCGGATCACCTGATGTCATTCTCAGTTTCATGGGAGTTCACACTGTGAATGTCGTGCTTTATATCAGTCTAGCGTCATAGTTTTTCTGTGTTATCTCGTTTAAACAATGATTTTTGGACTTCGATTTTTGTAATAACCAATCCTTTGTTCCTTCGGTATTCTGCCATTGATTCGTGAAAGGAAAGTCATTTCTAAAAAAAAACGAATGAGGGAAAGTATTTTTCACGATATTTTGAATTTAAGAAGCTCCATCCGTTTTAATATAATAAATACAGAAAATTGTTTGATAATTGATAATCTATACAATTATTTATCATTTTTTGCTTTCATTCATATTCAATTGTAAAATGTTCAGTGATTGTCTTAATATAGGATATATATAATATTATATATGAAATTTTATTTGAAGAGCATCAATTAATATATCAAAAGTGCTTCATTAAAAGCATTTCGTTTACCAGAGTGGTCTCTCCAACAATTTGTATTTTCATCAAATCTATCAAACTCCTGTAAAACTAACTGAACTTCAATTATTTCCTACTATATACATTGTAGCAAATATCTTTAGATTGAAAGGTTTTTTTAGCTTTTGTAGGAAAAGAATTAGATGATATATTGTGCTTGACAATATCTTAATAACTTTTCAATCACTGGAATAAGAAGAGAGAACAAAAAAGTTTAGTTTTAAAGCTCAACACAGATTAAAGGCATATCCTTCTATTATTTCTGTGCATTGTGCTACTGTTTTGAAATTCCTTTATGACACCGCAAAATTTCCGCTTACTTAGCTTTTTTCGTAATTCATTTATGACCTTGCAAGATTCCTGTGTATTTTTTTCCGGTTCGAGGACCAACATAAGGGTCAGTTCTAGCCCCCCACACAGTATAAACATGGCGCATTTGAAATAAAACACTCTGTAGACTACTTAATTGCCAAGAATCGTATTGTTATTATCAAATGACAATTTGTGCAATTTCAAAGAACCTTTCAAACTTATGTAGATAAGGTGAAATGAATGGATTTTTTAGGTACTTATACCTTTCTTTATTCCCACCTTCACCTGGTCAACAGAAATTGATAAAAGCAACGAAAATGAAAAAAAACATAATTTCGCAAAACTTCGAAAGACGTCGAACGTGTTCATATTATTTAAATATTGTTATCACAAAAAAAAATAATAGTAATTTCCTACAATGACCGAAAATTACAAACCCAGCTTTTTTATTCCCGCCATTTTCGGTTTTGACATGTTTTCTGCAAATATCTTTTCACCTGATTCGGTGACCCTATTTTTTTATTTACTTTATCCGTTTAGGATGTTAATTTCTGTGTTCTGTGAAAATATTATCAAATTGTCATTGTTAATTTGTTTTTGCGATCGGCGATTTTGTCATATTCCGAGTAACCAACAAAAATCGCAGGACTTGAAAATTTGGACAAAAATGCATACTTTTCCCGTTATTGTTATATATTGCTTTTGTACACACCATGAATAATTTAAGATAATTTTAGTTCATTTGAAATGAAATATATAGTAAAATTACAGGCCAAATATTATTTAATCAACACTTCAAAACAGGTAACTAAAGATGACTTCATAGCTCTAAAAATAAGTCGGTGACCCCCTAATTTTTTTAGCTTAATTTTAAGCTTTATTCATTAATAAAACATACATGGAATATCAAGAAGATATCATTAGGAGCTTAAATAGTAGGATATGTCTTTAACTGCTTTTTGAATATCGGATAATTAACAATGTCGCCCAGAGAAAGTATATAAAACATCATGATTGAGACAATAAAAGATTTTTGGTGACCTAGAAATCAATATATTAGGCCTAGTAGTATCTTGCAAGATAAACTGTACAGAAAATTACTTTCTAACAGTTACTTTATAACTCTATCAACGTGTCTGCGTTTTCAAACTTACTGTCATTCCTTTAATGTGCCAAATAATGAGAAAATATATATACATTTGAAAAGTAAGTGAGAACCGAACCGTCAGTCAGAAGAACGAACAATCCATGGACGAGGGTAACATCGGAAACACTAAGAAACAAGGACACCCTTGAGTACGGGACAAAAGGGAAAAATAAAGACACACATACAGGTGAACAACACGGACCCAATAAAAACCAGCAGAGTAAGCATCTCCTGCTTCTTATAAGACACCCTTCGTGTTGAACATGTCAATTACGGTAGTAAAGTCAAATCTGATAAAGGAAAAACAAAGGACAAGGTGCGATAAGGGGCTGATTTGGCCCTAAATTTTGGTGATTTTTTAAGTTGCACTTGAATTTCTTCTTTCATGTTGCTTTGAAAGTTCAGATCCCACTAATGGAAGAAATACAAAATTTAGAACCCATGATGTCACAATAGGTATAGTTCTGACGTCATGTTAAAGCTACTTTTCAACGTTTACAAAGAAATACAATGAATTTTGCATATTTTCGAACGGTTTTTCTATCCGGAAATATAGAGCACATTCAAGAACCAACTAGATAATTTACCAACTTGTTAGTACAAATGTATCGAACCTCCCATATAAATATTTTTCTGGTTCTTGCCTGTGCTCTATGTTTCCTCATCAGAAAAAGTAGTCAAAATTAGTCAAATTTGTCAATTTTTTACAAAATGTGCAATTTATCCCATTTTCTACACTGAAAAACTCTGTAATCGTACATCAATATTTGATTAACCTACCTGTTAATTGATAACCCATATCCATAGAACATTTCAACAAAAAATATTGTGAACTTAAGCAAACTTATTTTTTGAGGCCAAATAAGGCCCTTATCGCCCCTACTCCAAATTTATTTGTAGATTCTAAAGATCTGTTGTCATCTGGGAAACAGATATCCTGTAAAGATCCACAAGATCGTAGTGTCGGTCGTAAAACTTCTGTAGTGATGACTTTAAGTTTTTGGTTACGTACCCTTGCTTAAGCAGTCTATTTGTAAGCAACTGGGCTCTATCAAGGAAGTCACTGTAACGACCGCAAGCCCTTGAGTAGCGAATGAGTTGTGAGATGTAACTCCATATGCTAGTGCTTTTGGAACACAAAGTAACTTTTACCTAATAATAATCATACAAGCCTTGATATAATTTTGATCAAGATTTTCCAGTTACAAATTAATCATCAAGCACAGTAAAAATTTTTGAAGAATGCTAATTTTGGGAATGCCATTTTTTAAACACTTTTTAATTCGGCTTTGCCGCTTTGAAAATTGTCATGTGGAGTAAAAAATGCATAGTTCCTCCAAACACCATCATCAAAGTAAAGGCCAATGTCATCTGTTAATCCTACATAGCAAATGTTAAATAATTCAGTCCGTTAAAATATCAATAGCTGCAATAAGAA
>MJUU01052512.1:18961-29573 GCA_002080025.1 Modiolus philippinarum | reverse complement strand
TTGTGTTTTGAATATTGTTTGGTTGAGATCAAACTTTAACGGGACGTTACTGATAATCATAATACATTTATGTACATTGATTACAGCAAAACTCATCCAGAGCTACTTAATAGAATAGAAATATCTGAAATACGCAAAAAAAAAATCATTGCTAAAGACTTAAAATAACTTTTTACCTATTCCTATCAGTTTTGAGCTAAACTGAGGTAGATGTCGATAGCCACTATTTATTTTCATTTATTATAAGTGATATTTTTTTAATCTACAGTATTTGACATTAAGAACATTAAGACATGCTAGATGCTTATATTTAAGATTGAATAACAAAATACAAAAGTTATTGTGGATTTCGTTTCAGCATATGCGCATTAAGACAAGTTGTGTGTATTCAATGCAAATAGAATCAAAACATTTGGAAATTCATCAACCAAAATATGTTTAAGCTGTAGAGAACAAATTACTAATAGGATCTAAAAAGGAAAACCAAAATCAGCTGAAGAAAGAGCTATGCAAAATGGAGATACTCCTTAGATTTTAACAGTTAATTGATGTTCTTCTTTCGGCTACTTATCTCTATACAGTCTATAGACTAGAAATCAAATAATAATAAAAGACGATCATGGAAGGTACATTGTATCTTTGGCAATTTTCATTTTATCAATGTCAATGACAATAAATTCTTTATGAACGGCTTTTGAACTTGTTCTATACTTTTATATCATCATGTGAATGTCCAACGATTGATTGATTGATTGATGTTTTACGCCAACTTCAGCAATATTTCAGCTATATTGTGGCGAGAACTGTTGGGTTTATTGAAAAATTCTAATAAATACATAAAATATTAATATAAAACCATATAGCTTTATACAAGTAAAACAAATGTGTAAAATGTTAAAAAACATTATAGTAAATTTTTGGTTTAACAATAACAATATTAGAAATTAGAAACTTGTTTAAAATTGATCTATTTAAATCTTAATAAATAAATTGATTGCTTTTAAAAATTGAACGATTTTGTCGCCTGCGACGTTTGTAAATAGGTCTTTAATAGGTCTTTAAGACAATCAGCAGAATAAAAATCACGCCTGATATCGGCAACATCTACACATTCAATTAAAACATGTTGAATTGTATAAGGACAATTGCATGGAATACATTCAGGTCGATCATCACTGTTGAGGATAAAACTATGTGTTGTTCTAGTATGTCCAACGATAACTATAACAACAAAAGCATTGAACTCAAACATGTCAAAAGTCCACAATCAATTTTCCAAGAAACTGATTTTTTTCAAATGAAACTGAAATATAAAATTAATTATATAATTTATCAGGTGTTCTTCAACGTAGTATTGTTTTTCTTCTTAAATGGTATCATATTAAATTACCGCTCCAGTAGTCATCATAACTGTAAATAAGGACTGCAATTTGTGATATAAGTGTATACATCTTAGCAAAACTTAACAAAGCTTTCCTTTATAAAACATGATGGACGACTTCCAATATTGACGATAACATGTGGGCAGTCCTGTTGCGTTTCATACGATTTTGCAAGTTCATAAATAATTAAAGTAGCTATTTTTATATTGAGCTTAAATCACAATGCTCAGTTGGATATATTCTTTATTTGAAGGCAATAACTATTTTATTATACTGCAATTGAGAAAACAAGACACATCGATGTATTACTACGGCAACAGATAGAATAATGAGCTGTCAGTCTTCGGATCGATTAACAGCTAGTGAACACACCTCACGAATTTAACATGGGCAACCTTCCTGTTGAACTCATGACACTGATTAACAACAGGTGCTTTGAAGGAAAGAAACTGAAATGAAATTTCTTCAGTTCAGTTTCTTTCCTGATCGTTCTTGAGTTAAGCTAACGTGAGTCAGCTAGGCTAAGAAAAAGGAATCGTTAGTAAAACCTGTTCAGCACGGCCCTAAAAGAAGTACCAGTCAGCGTCAACTAGACAACAAAGAAAAAAGAAAAAAAAAACACTGAGAGCTAAAACCAGTGGAAGGCAGATCGGAAATCAGCCGTTACCACAAATTCTGTTACAGATAAACCACTGCTTACTTAATGCAACACACGGACAGCTATAAATACAAACAATCAATGCGTCAACACGTCATCCAAGAAATATACAGATATCGCTTTACAGATTCCTGATTTATCCCGTCATGTACATCAAATAACATCAAAGATGTACAGAGTCAGCGATGACGATTTCTTCAAAGACAAAAAAAAAGACTTCCTGAAACTGTATCAAACCCATGCGAGCCAGTAAGAAATGCTACAAGATTATCTTGGATGACGCTGAAATACACTACTTTGCAGTATTCGATATTGACAACACTACCTAAAAGCAGATACCTCTGCATGTCATACCAGATAATCTGGGAGAACGGCCAGGTTCACCAGTTGACGGTTCGGTTTTCACTTACTTCACCAGCAGGGGAACGGAAAAATGAAACATAAAGAAAAAGATCGGCAATGGAACAGCTACCTGTGTAGAAAGTGAGTTACTAGTCCGAAATTGCTGGAATGCCGGACGTAAATATCTAGAATCGTCATCATACTGTGTTGCATATCAAATACAAGTTAAACATTGGTTGGATATTTGATCAACAATCAAACGAATCTTGTTAGATTGACGTAGTAAATAATATATAAGGTATATGAAAATTCTAAGCGTGAGATCTTTTACAGTCCATCGTAAATATGCATTTTTTTTATAATTTGAACCATTTGGTCGATGCCACTGCTGGTGAACCAGAGGTCTCCGATGATATTCACCAGCCTCATAATAAGACTTGTCTGACATGAAATTTTCACTTTGCGTGTTATAAAGAAATTTACAGTTTTTTTTATCAAAATTCTTACCTCTCAAAAAAGCCTCTGATGCTTCATTCTGTGTATAGCCCTCGGTATATGTCCCTGGTACTGGATTTAGCTTCCTATTTAGATATTTTTTTGGAAATGAGTACTTCTTTTGGACTACCTTTGGATGATGTCTTTTAATATTATTGGATTTACAGCTGCTGATGAGAGGCTACTCCTTGAAACACGTGTACAGCAAAAGGAAATTTACTGGTTTTTATGCAACTTCTGTATTTTTTGTGTTTTGTCAAAATCGCTGAAGACGTCAAATTGGTTACGTACAAAGTCGTTACAAAATCAAGATACATGATATGATAAGCCTTGACTGCCAAACAAAAATCTCCATAAAACCTTATTTTTGTACCTTTTAAACTTGAGGTTTTCACGGAGGCTAGATATATGCCAATGTCAAGATGTTCCAATTCTCAAATCGATCGTTTCCCCTACAAATTCTCGATTGACAATTTGTTTAGCGATTGAAAAGGTCATAAGGAAATGGCAATGTGATATTTAAAAGGAATACAATAACTGAAAAAAACAATCATCCGTGATTTGACCTGGGGAACATTTTAATGATATCTCTTCGTTTTGTCTGTTTCCGCCGAATTGCCCGGTGGTTCTTTCCGAGTACCTCGGCTTCCTTCGCCATAAAAACAGACTTCCCGATGTCCTAACTCTCCCTGTTGGTTGTGAGGGGATGGGGATGGTCATATGGTGATGGCTTGTATATAGTTAGGATATATCTCCAGTAATTCCAATAGAGACGTACATGGATTTCTCTGTGCCAATGCAGATCATGGAGTGCTCCTTGATTGGAGGAATATCTAGTAAATACATACAATAAAAGATGTTTGGTAAATTCAACGTGGCCGGGTAGTCTCGTTATTATTTTTTTCTAATTCAAATACAATGAATAAATAGGCATTTTCAAAAAAGCGTTTGATTACAATTTCATTGTTTACTGTGGTTCACTGTGAGACTGCACTTATTATTGTTATAATTAAAATGTATTCAGGGTTAAAGTTGTGTATTGTTAGCCAACCGTTCGAGTAACAAGCGGAGATGAGAGCCTTGTGATGCAAACTACGTATGCTGGAGCTGTTAGAATGCTGCTCCAAAGAAAATGGAAGTAAATTAATGGGAAAGTGAAGTCATTGCGTTTGTCATCAAGCCTAATCTGTAGAAAACTCTGTTGTCAACTTCAATGTGAAGGTCAAGATATGAGGCCGATGTGGAAGAGTCTTTAGTATCCTTAATTTCGAGCTCTTTTTGAATAGATAGGATGACAAAAATCACCAGAGTCAAGGTCATCTTATGAAAAGGTATCGTGTGTAAAACGAATCTGAATCTAAAGAAAAGAGCTATTTTTTTTTTTTTTTTTTTTTTTTTTGAAGAAGCAGTTTCATATGGGAAGGATAAAAGAAAGGAAGTTAATGCCCATTGGAATTCTGATAGACTGTTGAAAAATAAGTTCTCCAAACTGGACAAACGTAAAGAAAATGTTAGAGCAACACCAACTGTTACAATCCAAGAAACTTGTAATCTGATGAAACAGTCAGTTATTGTAACACCCTCCTTAAAACCGGCATTTATCAGCTCTGACACTTTTAACGGTCAATGGACTTCTAATGTTTTGCTTTAATCTGCACTGATGAAACATTAGTTGCAGAAATACACATATGCAGAAAATAAATTAACAGTAACTTCGGTATTTTGTTATTTATTACCACTGGGCCGATGCCTCTGCTGGTGGACTTTTGGTCTCCGAGGGTATTCACCAGCCCAGGAGTCAGTACTTCTTTGCTGACCCGAAATCCGATTTTATTTAAACTTGCAATATCTTAATTTTACAAAATTTTGTTTCAAACTAAGGAGTATCTACCTCATACATAGATCTGTCCTTAGCTGATTTTTGGCTTTTCTATCTAGACCCTTTTTGGTTATTCGTTCTCTTATCGGCTCGTACACGTTTTTCGGTTTTTGGACTTCCGAATGTTTTGGTTTAATCTGCACTGATGAGACATAAGTTGTCGAAACGCGCATATGCAGAAAATCAATTAAGAGTTACTTCGGTATTTTGTTATTTATTACCACTGGGCCGATGCCTCTGATGGTGGACTGTTAGTCCCCGAGGGTATTCACCAGCCCAGTAGTCAGTACTTCGGTGCTGACCCGAGAACCGATTTTATGAAAACTTGCAATAACTAAATTTTCCCTCATGCATAGCTCTGTCCTAAGCTGAATTTTGGCTTTTCTATTTAGACCCTTTTGGTTATTTGTTCTCTTATCAGCTCTTACACGTCTTACGTCTTATACAAATAAACATTTATTAATAAAAAAGACAACAGAAAAAAAGAACTGATCATGAGAAAGTCGATATGTAGGAAATAGCTATCAATCCAAAGAAATAAAGATAAAGAAAAAATCCTGGAAACAAAAACAAAAGATATTATATTTCACTAATTATTAGGCAACAACAAAATATGAATGTTAAAATTAATTAAAGATTCGATTGGACAACAAATCACCAAAGCCAACAATACCCATAGATATGACACCATTCAAATGTTATAGTACTTTCGTTACAACACTGCCCGTTACCACATTTTCAGATGAAGGACAACAATATTTACTTTGAAAATCCAATCACCACTATAAGATGAAGGGCAACAATAAATTTACCCAAGAACTCAACGAATTCGTCTCGTACATTTTACTCCATACTTTCCTAACTGTAACCTCAAATTAGCGTTACGAGCCCGATTTCCAACTACAAGATGAAGGGCAACAAGTAAACATAAAGTACCATGAACTCACATGATTTGTCACGTACTTTTACCCCCATATTTCTCTTATTGTGACTAAAATATCTTTACAAGTATTTGGATGAACATGGCCGCAGTGTGAATTTTGTGCAGGCAGGAAGAGGCAAGATGAAGGTATAAACCGCCGAACCTTGTATTTGGGCAAGCCTGTGCTTCACTGGTAACCTATTTATAGGAGACATAAAGGAAAAAGTTAGGGGACAAACTCGTAAATTAAACCGTTGTAAATGTGTATATCGGGCAAAAGCTCTTGTCGCAGAAAACAATTTAAATGCTTCCTTGGAAAGACTTGCACCCGCTTTTATAAGGATGACATAAAGACAATAACCACCTCTGCTAGTCTATTTATGTATTTATTCCCTAAAAAACAACCTCTTTTGACCTTGCATGCCTACTTTTTTTTTCTCATTTGTGTTTCTTAATTCCAAACCCATGAGAATCATTCACCTTGCTTTTCAAACCACACCACTCAGTAGGCACAGTGGATGGGATTTGTTTTAAGTCTTACTTTTTGGAATGTAGTCAAAATTATTCCTTTATAACAAAATTATACTGTGTATGAAAGATTTACAGGATCAAAATACCTAAAATACCTAAATATATATACATATACGTTTGAACGTTAACTTTTCCGTATACACATTCGATACAAAAGGTCTATTTGTACTATAACGTATTTATTTTTAAATAAACCTTTTTTAATAACATGCATCCTATCAAATAGACGCTTAACACATGATTTCCTATAATACGCCAATTAAAAACAAACTGAAGTACGATTGCAAAAAAATGAAAAGTTCACACTTCTTTATTGCGTCAACAGAACCATGGGGACAATTAATTTCATAAATGAATCGCCCTTGTTGAGGTTGTTTTTTTTTTCTACACAGCTGTAAAACAAAATCGGAAATTAAAACAATTTTGGCACCAGTTAGGACATTTTCATTATGGAATTAAGATTTATTGGATTGATTTACAAGTGTCCTCATATTGAAATTATTGGATAACGGAAATAGTTTCTAAGATACCAATAGTTTTACTCAGTCAATGTAAAATATCAGGCAGTTGAAAACTAACAAATCACTTTCACTGCTTTGTCATTATGAATTTCATATCTTTGTGGCTTGTTTAATCGGATGTTTGCCTACTTAGATCTTATCCATTACCAAAAAATGTTATCTGTTTGAAGAAAGAAGTCGTTTTGAACAAGCAAGAGTTTATATAAAATACAGAAGCCATTACATGCATTAGGAACATTTTGCAAAAAAACTTATGATTTCCAATTTATGCCCACTAGTACATAAACTTTTAGAGATAAATGAAGGTAATAATGCTTATAGCATAGCATCATCGACTAAAATGTGTTTCTAATTGATTTGTTATTGAATTATATTTGGCTTACTAGAAGTTATACAATATGAAGTAACTTTTTTCATTCCGCTGTACAGTAATTGTAGACAAAATAAGGGTTTATTCGATTACTAACACATTTCTTCGGATTGTTGGAATTTAAATATTTTAAATTAGAGTCATACAGATTGAATTCAACATGTTTGCCTCCCCCTGGTTTAGATTCTCCTAATTATTTTCAGAAAGTATTGTCCAATGAAAACGTTGCTTACAAGGGTTTCAGGACATCAGTTTGTTTTAAGAAAGTGGAGAGAATACATCAGGTTTTTTCTGCGGATTACTTATTCACGTTACGTTTTTGTTTGATTATGCTATTATTAGTTAAATTTGGCTAAATCATTAAATTTCATATGTGAAAAAGTAATTTGGCGTAGCTGATACTTTATCGCTTGAACATGATGCTTTGATATTTGCACCAAACACTGATTAGTGTCTTATGGGATGATTAAAATTGTTATGACTTTGGGATTTAACTTTCAACTGAGGTCAGTTGTTTTATTTATTCTATAACAGTATTATTGATATTTCTTATTTTGACAATGGGTCCAATTCGTAGAAAAAACAGAAGCATCCGATATTACCCAGAAAATCCAGAAAACTGGACTTTAGCGAGATTAAAAGGAGAATTGCAGAAAAAGATAAATTTTCTCCAAAATGCGAGGAGAATGGTCCTAGTGGGTCTCCTCCAAGCACAGCGACAGAGTTCTACACATGGAAAACTTGAGTCAACCGAAAATGGTAGTGCGCGATCCCATGATCCTCCACTGACTTCTTAGAATCTGTTTTACATATATGGAAGTGCGGTATCCCATGATTCTTCAGTAAACAATAACAACACAGACAACAACAGAGTGCTAGTAGGTTATGTTTCAAAAGTATCCTCAAATGTTCAAACACCTCAACAAACTGTTGTAACTTTGACGAGTAAAGTCAACATTTTAATGGCCGATCGAGATCAGACCGAACGCCAACTTATAACAAGAGTAACCGAGCCAATTGCACAGGGGCCACCTACAAACAATCCAGTCCAGAATTCTGCAAATTTTACCTCCCATTACACGTTGGAGTCAGCGTACAATTCATTGAAAAGAACTGCAGCAAGCGCATGCGCAGGAAGTGAGGATCAACTTACTATGGAAAATATCAGCAGGTTAGGAGGTCGCACCACTACGGGGTTTGCAGTCAAGTCACTCCCTTTCCTCGAAACAGTATCACCAAACATTAAGAAAAGTATAATAGCAGATATGGATATTAACCTTGCACCCCTATTAATCCCTTATTATTCGGGATCAGGTGTCATTGAGAACCATTTAGAGACCGATAAATCTCAAGATTCTACTAAGCCAGATCCTAGGATTTCTAGAGCCTTAACGTTGCCGGAGTTTATTCAGGCTTTTGGAACGTATAAAAAATATCATGTGTTCTGCTTATCCTCACCACAGAAGTGAAATAGACTTGTATGAACGTGATTTAGTAGATATGGGAATAAGATACCCGGGGAACGGGTTTTATTAATATCACAAGAGATTCTCCGCCGAAGCAGCTGCTCATATAAGGTACAACAACATACCCGTAGACTGGTCCATAAGAAACAACACTCTCTTCTGCAACATTTTCGCCAATTTAAAACCGAATACTTGTAATTTGTGTGGAAGTACATTTCATACTTAATGTTTTTGCAGTCAATCTCCTTTTACCGTAAGAAATCAGAATCAGGCGAGATCTCAGGATCAAGATGTTTATGGCAGGGAAAGAGTATATTATCTTGGTCGGGAGGTGTGCAGAACGGTTGTCTTAATACTCGATGCAGAAACAGTCATGTGTATTTAAACTGTAAAGCGGAACATCCCAAACTTGTTTGTCCACAGGCAAAAAACGATGGACATGACCCCCAGAAGATTTTAGCAGGGACCAATGGTCAGAGAAAGTAACTTCAGTGTCAGTCTTACAATCAGGTGTAAAAACTCCCATAAATGTCGAAAATTTAGCCAGTGAGTTAGATAAACACCCTAATGTAGATTTCAAACAATATTTAATATCTATTTTAACAAATGGTTTTCATACAGGAATCAAAAACTTACCCAGTGCCTCTGTTGAATGTAAGAACTTAAGATCTGCCACTCTTTACTCTGATTGTTAGAAACAGAGGTTGAAAACGGTTACGTCTACGCTCCTTTTCACCAGATTTTTCCTATTTACATTTTCGTATAAATCCGGTAGGAGTAGCAGTGGGTAAATATAATTATTAAAAAAAAAGATTTATTGTTGACTGGTCAGCTTACCATGAAGACCCTGATAATCCTAGTCTAAATGATCTTATTGACAAAGAATAATTTTCTTTGCAGTACGTTTCAGTTGATGATGCGATAAAAACTGTAAAGTGTCTAGGATTTAACTGCTTGCTTCTAAAACTGATATTATTGGTGCGTTTAAAACCATGCCGTTAGCACCTGATTTATGGTCATACCATGGCATCTAGTGGAACAATAAATATTATTTTTTCAATAGAATAGTTTTCGGGTGTAGATCAAGTCCAAAGAGTTTTGATACGCTATCCAAAGCAATTTGGTGAATTGCAAAAAAATAATTATAAAATAGAAAATGTTTTGCATTTGTTAGATGATTTCTTAGTTATTTATCCTGATCATGCAAATGCCCAGGAAACTATGTATACTTTCTTAAACATTTTTCATAGGTTAGGAGTACCTCTCTCTGCTAAACTGTACCTCTCCCTGCTAAGAAAACAGAGGACCCAAGTCATGAACCAGATATATATATATATATATATATATATATATATATATTTATATATAACCTTGTTTAATTAGAATGTCGGATCTGCCAACAGAAGGCTGATACAATTAAGTAAAAATAGGAATAATATAAGTATCTGTATAAAATAATTATAACGACACTAAAATGCAAATTGATGTTAAATTGACAGCAAATTTTCGCCTTTCCACAGGCTTCGTCAGGCTGATTATAAATTCTTTACGCACGTGTTTGCATGTGCGATAAAAATATTTTTGTTGTTACCATTACACTAACAATGAAAATTGAAACATAGACATTGTCGTTCTTTATGACATAGAAAGCTAAAAATAGTGAATATAAAATATGAAAGAAATAAAAAAATAAAATCAATTAAAAGGATGTTAACATAATTTTTTGACGCTTGAAAAATATTTTTTTATTTTTTGTTACTGTTGAATTTCATTTGGTCACGTTCGTTTAGACCGTTGGGTTCTAAAGTACACAGCTTATGGACCCAAAAATTCTCTCGCAAATCCCTTGTTAAGTCATCCCATATAAATATTTTTATCGCACATGCAAACACGTGCGTAAAGAATTTATAATCAGCCTGACGAAGCCTGTGGAAAGGCGAAAATTTGCTGTCAATTTAACATCCATTTGCATTTTAGTGTCGTTATAATTATTTTATACAGATACTTATATATATATATATATATATATATATATATATATATAAA
>MJUU01052512.1:0-17501 GCA_002080025.1 Modiolus philippinarum | reverse complement strand
AATAACCATCCCTTTACAACGGGGGCAACCATTACCGGGGTAGCAATAGTTGCGTCCAGATATGTCGATAAACAATCATAAACATGTACTATACAAGCAGTTAATATACAATATAATATTATTTACAGTTTTAAATAAAAGTTCATACTACTGTTCTTATGTCCATCAAAAATAGTACACACACAGTAAAACAGTTATGATGAACCATTATAAAATATTTCATGTTACATTTAAAAATTCTGGTATAAAACTATAAAATATTCATAAAACTATATTACTATAAAATATTCATAAAAATCAGGTATAATTAAAAGTATTCTATAAAAATATTCATCAATTACTGTTGAACAGAATGCTGAATAATAGAGAGATATTCTTAAATCATAATACTGTACGCATTTTTACCTAAATTGTGATCTAAAACAAAAAAAAAGAAGAATTATGAACTGTGATCTTAGTTCAAAAATCATTTTTCAAAAATCTGAAATGTTTATCAACCAACCCATGAATTTCCGTATCAAGATTATGACCAGAATTGTTAAGTAAAAATTTAATTTGTTCACTTTGCGGCAATCTAGTGAAGTCAAATTCTATATTCCCTTTTTTAGATATGTCAAATATATAATTTTTTCTCGCATTATCATAAGCACTACAGTGTAGTAAAACATGTTCTAAATTGTCTACGTTGTCACCGTGACATAATTTACATATACGATCGACATGACTTTGCATGCGATGTAAAACTCCATTTATGGACAGACAATTTTTCTCGTGCAAGAAATATAAGTCGCAAGCCTTCAAAATCAGAGATATCTACCAAATACTTTTGGATACCGTATGACAATGTTAATGTTTTATAAGTTGAGAGACTTGGTTTTGAATATATGTCTTCGAACAATTTCATTCGATTGTAATATCCTGAAAAATACGCAAAAGTACTTTAATTAAAACTTCCATTAATTAAGTGATCTAGTCCAAGACTTTCAAATGTATTCAATTTAAGGCCATTCTCTCACGTTTGAATTGTATAGTGCATCGAAAACTTGCTTACATAATCTCGTATCGGGTAGGTAAAAAAAATTAGAAACGCGTTGCCTATCTAAGAATGCATTTTCTGGTTCCCAGCCAAGCTCAAGTAATGTAGCACTTATTGGGACGTTCATTTTAGTACGCAAAATTATTTTAGCAGCTTCATATTGAAGACTCTATCACATATTCGTCTGAGATTCAGATGTGGCGAGCCATATGGGGCATCCATGTGCTATAGTTGACCGTATCACAGACGTCCAGAATGCATTGCCGAATTCAATGCGATTAAAGTTTCCATATTTACCTAAAATCCTGACCATGCACTCAATTTTTTATCAATATTTCTATATGCCATGTCGGTTTCAAATTTCTTGATAAATATACCCCTAAATATTCGTAGACTTCTGTTTCTTCAACACATTCTGGGTCTAAGTACAACTTCTTATTTTTGTCTATACTTTTGCCAACTACGAAAACTTTAGATTTAGATGAATTAAATTTTAGGTTCCACTTGCATGCAAATTTATAACAAATACTTAGCATCTTTTGCAGATCAGAATCTTATTCTGCTTAAAGTGCGACGTCGTCAGCATAAAGCAAAGCATTTATAATTTCGGACGACAGGGATATTCCTACGTTCTCTTTTTCAAGCATATCTATCAAGTCTTTCATTAGAACAGAAAATAGGGTGGGGGATAGAACACACCCTTGTTTGACACCAATGTCTTGTTCAAACCAGTTCGATTCAAAATCACCAATTAATGACATATCATTTTATTTTCAACATTAGAGTATATTTCTCTTAAAAGGCGCCAAACCAGAATATTTGGGAATAATTTTAGAAAGTGTTCAGATGGAGGCACGTTTGCCTAGAGAAAAGGTTATTAGAATTCAAGAAATAATAGATTCATTTAGTAAACGTAATTCATGTTCAAAGAAAGGGTTATTAAGTTTGCTTGGTCGTTTGAATTTCGCATGTAGAATTATATTACCAGGTAGATCATTTAAGTCACATTTAATTAAATTGTCTACAACAGTAAAAAAGTTACATCGTCATGTTCATATTAAAAGCTCTAAACCAGACCTTGTCATGCGGTCAAAGTTTTTAAAAGATTGGAATGGTGTGTCCTTGTTTATTAACGATAATATTACAAATGCAGCTGACATTAATTTATTCACCGATGCTACGCTTACATCTTTTGGGGGAATTTATGAAAAGCAATGGTTTCAAGATGATTTTTCTAATGAACTGTTAAATGGACAAACGTCTATGGCTATTTATGAGCTGTATCCCATAGTTATGGCATGCGTTTTATGGGGTCACATTTGGAGTAGAAAACAAATATTATTTAACTGCGATAATTTAGCTACTGATGAAATATTAAGAAAGGGAAGGTCAAAAATCAAAATCATAATAAAATTGATGAAAAAATTGACTTATCATGCTGCATTAAATAACTCTGTGGTTCATGCACAACATATTCTATGTGTTTACAATAATATAGCTGACGCTCTTTCTCGTTACCAGATGATGAAATTCCGAACCTTGGCACAACATGCAAATTCAATACCAACAACATGCCTTCAGCCTTCGGAGTTGATGATGGAGTAAAAGCACACATCCAGAAACTTTGGGATCGTCCATTTGTCACAGCACACGTGTTACTTATAATTCGGCTCTCAATTGTTTTAAAACATTTCTGATTTTAAACGAGATGGCTTGTCCGGGTGATTTTCTTCCTTATATAGATGAAAACTGTCTTATTTATTTCGTTACACATTGTCAGAAATCTCTGAACTAAAAGTACCAATTTATTAAACTTTATTTAGCGGGAATTCGTCATTATTATATTAGACTTAGAGCTTAAGATCTAGTCGAGAATTTTATACGACTATTTTTCATATTCAGAGGTTTCAAGAAATCGCAGTGTAATGTTACTAAAGAAAGACTTCCAATTACCTCGACTATATTTAAGGAATTATGTAATGTATTGGACAAGGTGTGTCTTCACCCTTCATAGATATTATGTAACAATGTTGTTATAAACTAGCGTGTTTTGGATTCCTCCGATGTGGAGAATTCACTTGCCGTTCTTTGTGTGGCGACAATAGTACAGTCTTGATACAAGATATATTAATGGACCAAAGAAAACGGTTCTCTGTTTCCGTTTGCGGTGTTCTAAATGTGACCCCTTCCGCCAGGGTATCAATATAACCATCTATGAAAACAGTGTTTTTAGACCGGTGGACACAATGGAAAGATATCTGGCGTTAAGACTGGAATCAGGTGATTTACCCGGAAACCCACTCTTTGTAGAGAGTGAATTCGACGTTTTGCCATTAAAGTGGGATACAATTATTTCACTTCTTCGACAATTATAAGACAAACTAGGATACAACACAAGCAAATATAGTGGTCATTCATTTCGCATGTACAAAAATACCTGTTAGAAATAGTGGGAAAATCTGTACTTAAGACAACAATATCAAGGGATAAGTATGAAATTGATTGTTGGAATAAAGACTTCAAGTTTAATTCGTTAGACTTGAGATATGTTTTTTTATCAAGAAATCAGTATCAAAAGATTGTTAAAAAGTCAAAAGTCCCCAACTCAGACAAAAACATCATATATATGCCATATTTAAGAACTGTGAAATAAAAGGGACAACAGGAAACCTCTAAAATGGCTGAAAATTATAATTACTTGTCATAGTCTGCCAGGGAGCTACACAGGAAAAACACAAATGAGACAACAGAAAAACGTCAACAAAGATATGAACTCGGGACAGCCGGACTTGGTACCGGCACTATCAATGACAAGTGGTAGGGTTAAACCAGTTGATGGGTACCCAACCCTACCCCTTGATTTGCCCAATTTTCCTATAGTATAACATACTAACTCCATGACCACAATTTTGAAAAGAAGAAGATGTCAATACGTAATTTTGAAAGATTGGTCAAGGCGCGCTCGCCGCTAATCTTCGGCTAGCCCGAGGAGCCTAGTCTGCTGGTAAAACACTGTCGCAATACGGAATAAAAATCAAACTAAAAATTTTCCGAAGAATCGTCGCTCCTTTAGTAACGGCTACTGAAGCAAGGACTATATGTAAAATTTTCCGGTTACTACATCTGAAAGCTAATTTTACTGATGTCAGCAGAGTATTTTGTCAGGATATCTGAAGCAGAAGCAATAGTTTCGAGGAACAGTCAGAAAAAAAGTTGTTACACAGAAATCTATACCAAACGAATCTCTAGAAATATCTAAATATTCAGACGTCATTATGAGAAGAAAGATAACAGTTTGTAACTTACACATCTAATGATCGGCAGAAACGAGTGTTCCGTAACACAGGCATTATGGTGACTTCAAGATGAAGACAACAATAAAAGCGTTGTTCCTTTGCTTGTTTTTACCATGTATTTGTAGAAACTTTGTCTCATGTACATTTACTCCATATCTTATCATTCAAAATCATTTAAAAGGTACCAACAACATTAAATTTTTCAGGAAGATGACAGATGATGGCAAATAACTTCGAAATAAAAAATTAGAAAGACCGTTTAAAATATGAGTGACACCTGATTGAGAGTCAAACGCAAATGCCTTTTTCTTTTTTTTTTTCGTTAAAAATACATCTGTGATTTTGAATGTCATAAGCAAAATTTAAAACAAGTATAGCAATGATGAATTAGGAAATTCTATAAAAAACAAAATGCCGACGTAACTGTTACTTCAGTTTCTGCAAATGACCTTTCGACAGCTTATGTCCCTTCAGTGAAAATCAAATCTAAACAATTAGAAATGGATAAATCAAAATATGTGAAAAAGCTGTTAGAGAACAAATTACCAAAAGGGTCTAAATAAAAATGCCAAAATCAGCTAAGGACAGAGCTATGTAACAGGGAGATATTCCTTAGTTCTTAAAATTTCTCAAATTAGATATTTCAACTTTAAAAATGAAATCTGTTTTCGGGCCAGCATAGCATCTAAGCACTTGCTATTGCGTTGGTAAATACACAAGGAATTAAGTAGTCCGCCAGCATATGCATCGGCCCATTGGTAATAAGTAACAAAATACCGACATAATTATTAATTAATATCAAACCGACCTTCAGAAAAATGATAGCACGTAATTCGAACAATTGCATAAAGGAAACAGTTCATATGGGAATTGGCCGCGATATAGACACTTTACCTACTTATATAAATAGATTAATAGCTATTTAGAAATAAGATATTCACAAAAAGAAAATTTTGTGTCTTACACCCCCGGTCCTTTGTTTCACTCAGGTGTATGTTATTTTGAACCTTCTGTTTATCAATAATCAATGATCACTGGGGTTTGACAGGTACTTTCAGATACCCTGTCACACCCTGTGAGCACCGACTCTTTCGACAGACGGGAAGTTCTGCGTGGTGCCAAAAGCAATAAAGATATTGAGGGGTGGACAGGGTAGCGTGCCTTTTTCCCTTCTCCTGCCCCTTTTCCCCTGTTCCACCTCTCTGCTTGGTCTACACCATCTGTGCTTGTTCTGCTCGTCTCCTTGCTCCACCCTCCTCCTTTCTTCTGCCCCTGTCTCCTTTCCCCGCCACTTTTCTCCCAGAAATAAAGCCACTCCGAAGTAAATCATTAGTACCATTTACAGGGGTCAAACAGAATATGTCAATATTTATGAAATGAATAATTAACACACGATTGGAAGTTCATGTTTGTCAGATTAGATATATTAAAAAGACATACTTGTACCATGTCAAACAAGACGTATATTAATTGATCGTATGTTGCCATTGCTTACAATTCATGGCCTTCCATACAGAATTATTTGCTTTTGTTATCAGCTAGAACTCTATTAAAAGTGAAAGTGGCGTCTATTTCACAGTCGGGTTACCATGTCCTGCTCCAAAGACAGGACTAATTATTTGTAATTTGCATGATAACGATTGTTGTTTTGATATTCTGTTGATGATGTATCATTAAAAGTTTTTTAATTACTTAAGTCATTATCTTTAAAATGGGATGATCCGGAGTTAACTATAATAGTAACTGTATTTTTTAGGTTTTGATAGCTTAGCTCAACAGATTTTAAAAATCGTCTTTGAGAATTTTAGAAGTTTCGATGGTATAGGAATAACATTGTGTGTCCGTCCGTCTGTCCTCAATGTGCATTGTCACACATGCATATGTCCCTCTTCATAGCTTACTGGATTTAAGGGAAATGAGACACAGTAATTTTGTAATATAAACTTATATCTGTTAAATAATATCATAATTTGAAATTGATATAGTTCAGCCCTAAACAGGATAGGGAGTTGGGTATCGTGTTGTTGCTTTGCCACATCACCTCTTTGAGTTACCCTTTCCGTCTGTCTATCAGTATGTCTGTTAGTTCTTATATCTGTTTTGTGGTATCCAAAACGTTTTGCAGTTTTGAAGTTTTGTGGGTGAAATGGAGCAAACAGTAAGTTTTATGATCAATATGTGCTCATGATCTCCAGTTATGACAAATATATACATTGTTTAACAGTATTATTCATTTATTACGAATCTCGATTATAAAATTTTCAATTTCAAATTTTAGGTAAACTGGCGAAAATTAAACTAGAACTGAAAGTTAACGAGAACATTGAATTTGGACTAGAGTTATGTTCCTTTGGCCACTCAGTGTTTATTGCCCTTCAGTTCAATGTAGGTAGCAGATGACAGTTTTTTCAGCGAAAAATGATAAAATTTGCCGAAGTCGGTTCCGAAATTTTTAAAACAGTGATTTAAACAAGTATTTAAAAAACGAAGTTATTTACATAGAAGATCTTCATATTACATGCCTTAAAAGCTGATCATTTCACTCTCTTTTTTTCCTGTACACATTATAAAACAGTAGGGGGTGGTGGACAAGGCACAAAAATACATGTATTTTGGAGCATTTGGACATCCCAATGCACGTTTCCTGCAAATGAAAGCCAATAGTCCTAGTAAAATTTCATAAGTACCATGCTCCTTGACCAGAAATACCAACAGCAATAGAGGTCCCTTCCATGAAGTTTTTATAGTAATTTTTGTTCGAAGTCGGGCTGGTATGATTACATTTTTTCTCAAACGGCACAATTATTAACCCCTACCTTGACCTTCGTAAAAGCCTCTAAACAACACTTATTGTTAATCAAAATGGGCAGACAGTAAGTCACTTTCAAATATTTATTAAGAATTTTTAGTCGATTTAGTTATCCTCTCACAACAACCAATCAAACTCCCTTCATTTTGATTATTCTATAATTTGGGGGTGGGAATTAGAGATTGTGACCGAAACTGTATACTGCTATCGTACTGTGGAAAACGGTTGAGAATAGTATCCGTTATCCGTTATAGTTCACTGGTGTTTTTATTTTGAATTGTGGGATAATCAGACGAAATAATCATCAGGAACGTGGAATTACCACTAAAAAGAACGAATTATTATTTTTGCACCCGGAACATTCCAAGCTGTTTAGCAAGCTGATGAATTTATATTAATTTTCTTTATTCTTGAGTCTACTTCTAAAAAGAAAAATACTTGATCATTATACATGTAAAAATGTTTGTGTTTAACATATAGTTTTTATAATATTATATATTGTTTATGTATGAAATGCATGCTGTTTGATATAGTTATGCTCCTGGACATTAGAACATGCCAATTTCATTCAACAGCGACAGCTGTAAGTACTTTGCGATATCTGCTCTAGTAGATTACTGTATCATGGAAAAACGCGGTCTTTCGGAAGTCTAAGTGATGTAATTGTAATGGACACATGGTCTTCTTGGTTAATATTCTGTAATGTTTACTGAACTTTACTTATTAAAGGTAAATGTTCTATTTGTCGCTTACATTCGGTTTCCCATTACTTTTGGCTCAACTGATAAACCATCAATTGTGGCATATTTGATATGAAAAAATATTTCTAATTTCTTTCATACTGTAAGATTGTGTTAAATTCATTTTTTTTTATTTGACAATGATTTGAACATGGATATTACAAAAACAAAATTCAAGAATCTATATATTTAGAAAATTGTTTTCGTTTTTTTTTCTTTATCATAGAGTTCATGAATGCCAGGTTGGTCGATTGACATCCAGATAAACAATCCACAAAACTCCGATGAAATCTAGTCATGTCATTTTTGATGTTGTACCGAATAACAAATCTGATTTGGGCTTTAAAACAATGCCAAATGAAACAACACGTTTACCTCCCTTTGATTAGTTCTTAAGATTCCTCTGCATAGGAAAGCCTATTCGACATAAATAGATCAAATCATGATGACATTACTCTGCTGGAAAAGCCACGACGCTATTTTAATTTCAGTGAAATAAACGAAAGTGAAAATGTTTCTGGGTCGAGTAAAATATTGCTCTCTATATATTTTTAGTTATGGTGTACTTGTGCGTGAGAGAATTTCTCATATGAATATACTATTCAAAAAGAGAGGCATTCAGTGGACTATCTTCAACCATCTAGAAGATCTGGACTTTGCAGACGATCTCGCAGAGTTGTCGTCAAACATCAAAAACCTACATGAAAAGACAGACAAATTACATAGTATGGCCAAACAAACTGGACTCAACATCAGTATAAAGAAAACCAAGGTTATGACAGTAAATGCTCCACCAGAACCTGTCATATTAAATGGCGAGGCACTTGAAGAAGTAGATGACTTCACCTACCTTGGCAGCATACTTAACAAAGATAACGGTACTGGCAAAGACATCAAATCCAGACTAAATAAAGCAAGGTCAGCATTTGCCTTACTCCAACCAATCTAGAGATCTAACAATTATAGTTTGAGGACTAAACTACACCTTTACAACAGCAATGTCAAATCAGTTCTGCTGTATAGATCAGAATGCTGGCGTGTGATAGATAGTGACATGAGAAAAGTAGAGGTATTCCACAACAACTGCCTCAGAAAAATCAACCGTATATTCTGGCCAAATAAAATAAGCAATAAAGATCTGTTCAAGAAAAGCAATAGTAAGAGCATTGCACTTGAAATCAGACAAAGAAGAATGAGATGGCTTGGACATGTCATGAGAATGCCACAAAACAGAATTCCAAAAATAGCTCTCCATTGGACACCACCTGGAAAGAGGAAAAGAGGCCGACCTCGCACAACTTGGAGGAAAACTGTAACATCTGAACTGGAAGAACTAGGCTACTCATGGGGACAGGCTCAGCATATAGCAAAAGACAGAGGAAGATGGTGGCAGTTTGTTGAAGCCTTATGTCCCATCAGGGACGAAGAGGATAAGTGAAGTAAAGTGAAGTGAATATACTATTCATACTTTTAAATTTGGGCATTTATTTTTGTAATTTCGAAATATAATCCAGACCACCTGTTTTAAGTGCCCACATCTCACTATTTTAAGACGCCAAGTTTTCTTACATTCGACTTGATGTGTGAGTGCCCTGTGTTTGTCTATATGTTGTAATCGTCCATTAGCTTAAGACACTAGTGCTTTTGTCGGGCAAAGGATGACAGTGATTGTACTTTGCCAGTTTAATTGATGTTTGTTGACAATCCCGCACCCATGACCAATGAAGACATGGATGTAGCGCTGCTCGCCAATTAGCAAAGAATTCCACTTAAACCGGTGCAAGGGGTCGTCTTGAACTTACTATAAGGTATGAGCAAAGCTCATCGTTGAAGGCCTCATGGCGACTTCAAGATGAAGAACAACATTAAAAGCCTTGTTCCCTTTGCTTGTTTTTTACCATGTATTTGTAGAGACTTTGTCTCATGTGCATTTACTCCATATCCTTTTATTCACCATTTATCTCAATTGCAATAGCCAACAACAAAATTGTAGGATGTTATTCGATTGTCTTGCTGATTAGAAGTTATCCTTGGATGACATAGAATATAAACTTTTGATGCCTTGGTATCGTTTATTTCCTTGGAAAACACGACAGCAGTGAGGAATGGTGCAACTCATTGTTTCTGAAGAACTGGAAAATAACATTTTGTTAAAGAAAGTTTACTAGATTCATGTCGGGACTTCAAAATTTTTGACAGCTGATATTATTGACAAATTCTCCATGTAAACTCGTGACTTTCATGTTGTAAATAGATTAATTTTACCAAGGAATGATATTTTTGATGTCGAGGACATTTCAGAAGCAGCATTAAACAACCTGGAATAATAGAGAAAAAAAACTTACGTTCAAACTGAATATAGATCATAAAAGATAAATCCAAGTGGTATTTCGCGATAAAGATTGTTTTGGTTTTGTACAAAAACCTACTATTGCCTTCAGAGAGGAAGACTACGACCAGAAAAGATAACTACTAATTTGCTGCCTACTTCTATTTCAAAAGGGGGAAGTAATATGGTCTTTAGAAATATAAGTTTTAAGTGAAAAAGTAAAAGATATACGACTACTTGACAAAAGGCGCAAATATGCCTTTGGCAAAGTTAAATAGAAGAGTGGGCCGAAATGCAAAGATTCAAAGACACTTTTTTAATAAGCAGTACTTAAAATGCTGTGTTGAAATAAAGGAAACTTAGACAGATATTGAAATAACAATTTGCAAAGAATTGAAAACAGTAGCAAAACATGTATATATTCCCGGAAGGTGGAATTAATGAATTAGGAACCCAACCAAACTACATTATGTCTCGTTGGAATAAACAAGAAAAAGTTCTTAGACTAACTTAACAAATTTTTACTGCATACTAGTAAAACAGAGGTCAATATCCATGTTAATTTGCGTCATTCGCAAAATTTACAGAACGTACTGCTTGCAGAGGAATAGACACTTAAAGCACAAAAATAACACTACAGTAAAATATTTCGTGGAGATCCTAATCCTGAGGTATAAAACTGAACAATGGGCCCAGTGTGAAAACGAAGCAAATGCAATTGCAAAGTAAGTGGCAGTGATCATGCAAATTTTTTTTTTCCAAATTCAAAATTCTGTAAAGGAGGACGTTGCACATTTGAGATTGATAACTCAGATATTTGCGTTGAAAGTCCTGATAGAAGTTTTAAAAATAAGCCAAATAGTATGTATGCAGTTGACGTAAAATGTAAAAAAATTCGATGATGCAGCATCTTTTAGACAATTTAACAAAGCTTCTAACCGCTATGTACTGCAGATACGTTTGTAAGGTTGCAGATGTACGTGATAACAGTCAACACAGCTATTTTAGCTGGTTGGATGTAAAAAAAAAATCATCAGTTATAGAAATGTCTTTTGCTACCGCCAAGAAAATAACTTGTGATTTGTATCGCCCTACAAGTCCAAACGTCACCACTCTGTAGACTACATCCAATAGTAAAGGGGTTGAAAGTTAAAGTGTATAGAGTGTCGCTGTTGAATTCCATGCAACCTTGAATCTGTTCAATGGAATAACTGTCATCTCTGCTATCAAGTTCCCCACCAGGAAGACGACATATAACCAGCAAGAACTTTCCAACCTTTAAAAGGGTGACGTTCACTTAGGCAAGCTCAGAGATAAATGTAAAAAGAGTATTACTGAAGCCTATAACCTATGTACAGATTTTGCTAAACGGGTCCTTGTTGTTATGGTTCATGCTTTCGATCGAATATTTAAACTTGATCTACCTGATTCTTATCTTGTAGCATATGGTTTTACTGGGTATAGTTCTTTTACTGAACAAGCAGAAAATATCCTGAAAGTAGTAAGAGACTAATTTCGGGAGAAAGGAATCAGTATCATTTCTCATTATTTGATGTTGAATTTTTTAAAGTGGAGGTCCTCGAAGAACTGGAAGGAACATTGATAGTTTTATAGCTATCGATAGATATTTGGGCTATATCATGTCGTTTTCAGAAACAGACGAATATTTAACAAATAATAAATCCTGAAAAGGTATAGAAGTTCAAAACTTTGACTGAATTTATTCGGCAATAAGCACAGTAGGTAACGTCGTCCTATGATTTTCTACGATTTTCCCAAAATGATTTAATACGATTGCCATGGATTCGACCCGATTTTACAAGCAGAAATACCCCTTTGTGTTCTTATTCTCTATCATATTTCGCAATGTTTACTTAAATGTTACTTCTCTGTCTTAATAGTCCGGAATTGTGTTATTTAAATAATGTAGAAACCAGAGAATTCGGAGTTTCGTGTTGTCCTGGAATTTACACGAGTGTCCACTACTGATGTCCCAGATCTTATACGATTTGTCTGTGAATTTATACGATAGATATTTCAATTAAAATGATAGCGCAGCTTTAATTACAGGATAATCATGAATTTTGTAAGCAAAAAATGATAGGTGAAATTGAAATTTAAGGTTTATTTTAAAAACTAACTGTCGCAACGAGGTTAAACAAGCTGAGTAGACAAATGGTTTGAATTTATATTTTTTGCCCCTGTATCGTATAATTATCTTCCTGTCTGCATTTGTGGTTCTCGTCTAGATTTTCCCTTCTTGGAAATGAAATAGAACAATCCTGCATAAGAAATTATTTGATTAATGAATGCGGTTCAATAAGTAACAAATGTGTTAAATTTATATCCGAGAAATATAGTTTATTGATGCCTAGTCAATATAGTGCATATAATATAGTATCATTGCGTAATTTATTTCATATTGGCATAGTTATAGATCTGAGGTAAGTCATATTGGCCAGAGGCGCAAGCTACAATCAATCAATCAATGCTACATCAAGAACATCGCTTAAAATTGAGTGTCAGACAATTCAGTTTTCGCAACATGAGAAATCCTACTTCAGACCACATAACTAACCCTTATTAACATTTAAGACTTCAAATTCGTTTATCGCTATCATCAGCGATATGGCGTCCCCTGTTTCTACATCCTGCTTTCCTGTTTACAATGAATACCACAGGAATAAACAGGAATAAAAGCCCTGTCCTTGATAAACTGGAGTTTTCTATGTATCGTGTGCGTTTTTGTCACATGTACATTCACTCCATATCCTTTCATTTTTTCTTTTTCACATTTCAGACAGCCAATCCAACTTGTTATCAGCGATTAAACGGGGATCATACTAACGGGAAAAAATGTAAATCGAACAATTTTTTATCGTCAGTATGAATATCTACTCACAAGATAAAGGTTGAATCAAATGTTACATGTTAGTTCATAATGAATATTTTGACACTGTTTATAAAACAGTTGTTGTGTCGAGTTTATTGCTCTTAAAGAAAAAGGACATCCGTTATGGCCAGATTCTACAACGCATTTATGATAATCATCTCAATCATTGCAATTGACGGCAAATCGATGTAACAGACAGTCCCTATCAATGACAAAAGGTTTACAAAGGACAGATCTCAACAAGTCGAGTCGTGGGCATAATTTTGCTGTTGGACTATGTTGTTCCTAGGGTCGACCAATCAAATGCAGTGATGTTGTGACTAACTCACTAACTGGCAGTTCCTTTGTATAATTTTGCTGTTGGACTATGTTGTTCCTAGGGTCGACCAATCAAATGCAGTGATGTTGTGACTAACTCACTAACTGGCAGTTCCTTTGTGAAAAGATGAAAAAATGCTACATTATAATATTTTGGTATTTTATGTATAATTTATGAATGCTCACAAAATTTTGTCTGTTTCCGTCCACATTTTATAACATTGTGTTTTCTTTAACATAGATGCTGACAAAAGATATAAAAGTCAAAAACTGACTGTGGGGACAGATTTATTGAATCGGTTTTATTTCTAAAAAAAGCGAACTGCTTGTCAAAATAAACAAGACAGACTGTCAATAGCTCAAATTCAATGCCATTTCCATTATTCTTGCTCTGCTTGATGTGGCAATGTTTCACTAAAATGAAAAATTCACTTTTGATCGTTTACTTAAAGCAAAATAGTGCAAAATATGAACAATAACTTAACATGGGTCCCAGATATAGTGTGGGCAAGTCTGATGTTTAAAGGCTTGGCTTTTTAGTTGTGCATGATAGAATTAAGCGACTGCGATTTGGACACGCATCCAAAATTTTATGAACAATTGCCTGGACTACTTTAAACAAACTTTTTAGTTAGCAAACGGCTCATATTGAAACCAGATCAAGTCGCTTCTGAGGTAGAATCAAAACTGTTAAAAGTATTATTCTTCTAAAATCGACTTTGATAAAAATTCTTAAAACGCTATATTACAGTAGATAGAATTTTTTTTTAAATATCAATATCTGAATATTTTGATACATATCAAACAAATTTTGAGTTACTATTATACAGAGACTTCACGGTAAATTAGCGTGCATGCTTTCACGGGATATCCTTGGAATGGTATCAGTTTACTAAATTTTCAGCAATTTCGGTCTTTTGTTATTTACTCTATATTTGGCAAATTTTATAATTGCGTGTTTTTTCATAATTTCAGATGCACTGGAAATTTTTATACTATCACAAAACTCATTTTCCGCTTTAGCAGGCATGACATCTACGGTACAATATCTAAAAAATGTAGCTGTTCAAGATTATTAATCTAGAATCTCTGTATTCTTAGCATGTATCGCTCTTCTGGCGAAAACTAAAAAGTTATTTTATAGCGATGGACGAGATGATAGAAAATGTATTCTGCTGGTGGCCATGCTTTCTATCGAACTTGCAATATAACTCCTTCCAACTGGATGAAATGAGTAATTTTTTAAAAAAGGCACTCCTTAATACATCGGGAAACGAATGCAAAAAAACAAAAAATCAAAGAACAAAAACATAAAGAAAAAAAAACGGAATAAGAGGAAATTTCAAAACAAAAAAACCTAGAGCATGGCAATTTATATTTTACACAAAAAAACAAGAACGCCTCAAAATTACAGCACTAACAGAGTGAAAACCTACAAAAACTGCAGGTATCATCATTTGGTGATGTAGCGTAAACCTGATCTGCTCAACCAGTCACACAGACACGTTAAAATATTATGTTGAAAGCGGTTATTGTCATTTTCTAACCCTTCGACAAATTCAATCAAAATTCGTGTGCAGTGTGGAGTCCGCAAACAAAAATTTCCCGTGCTTTAGGTGCATGCTCTTTTTATTTTGTCAGTTATGGTGTACTTGTTCTAAATTCAACATTTGTTCTCTATCAGTTTTTAAACATCTTTGATTTTATAGGAAAAAGAAGGGAAACGGGGAATGTGTCAAAGAGACAACGACCCAAAGGGGAGTAATAACAACTCAAAGCCACCATAAGATCTTCAATGAACGTTATAGTCTTCCAAACGTTTAGATTTTATCTGCACTGAAGAGACATAAGTTGTCGAAATGCGCATATGCAGAAATTGAATTTACAGTAACTTCGGTATTAAGTTATTTGTCTTTCTTGTTTTGTAAAAATTAAGCTATGTTTTGCCATCTGTATATACCGGTACATATTGCCCACATCTCCGGATTTTACTTGCCAAGTTTTCTTACGATTAACTCGATGAGTGCTCTTTAAATCATTCAGTAACTTCGGTATTTAGTTATTTGTATGGTATATTGGTCCCTTTTCGAGCACTGGATGAGTGTTTGAAGAGTACATATTATTCCCGTATTGCCAAACATACAGAATGAAGTGAACAATATTCGACAAGGACTGACCATTAATGGAGAAAAGATAACAGGAAGTACTTATAATGACCGGACATTACAATCTTATGACACACTCCACCAGGCAAACATAGACAACGATAGGAACTCGGGATAGTCGGACTTAGTACTGGCACTAGCTAGCGGTACGGTTAAACCGGTTTATGGGTATCCAAACCTCCCTTTCCTCTATCCCGTTTCCCTATAGTATAATAAACATACAAATTAAACCCAATACAGGTGGACCATTAACTCCAAGACAACAATCTTGAAAAAGAAAGAATAAGACAAAACGTAATTTAAAAAGATGGGCCAGGGAGTGCTCGCCGCTAAATTTCCGGCTAGTTCAAGGAGCCTAGTCTTCTACTAAAAATCATTCCTGTAAAATTTGGTTGAATTTGCATCAATGTTTAAAGAGTAGATGTTCAAATATCATCTTACAGTCAGTACCTTAAAAGGGCTACCCATTATATACATATCAAACGGGAAAAGTGACACTTCGATCACACATCGTGCAAAAAATTCACTAAACGTTCACTTGCCTTTTTTTTATTCGCAAAAATTAGCATCGTTCGTCTTTTATAGGTATGTAACTGTCTTGCCTCAAAATTCATCATTTTTTTCAAAGTGGGATGCAATAAACGGGAATAACTTTATTATTTAATCTAATTTGCATCGTTTAAATTCCGGGACCAATCGCATAAAAGCCAGGTCAATTCGAGTAAAAGTCAGGACACATAAAAATTGAAAATCAGGAATTATAAATGTACGGTCTTCTAGAACAATTCATGTCGCTTTTCTCTTTTCGGATTTCGATGTATTTGAAGTGTCGATACTGTCAGTGGTTTTACTTGAAAATTTGTACTTTAATTATAAAGAAAATTGTATTCTTAATGAAATTGGAATTTTGTTTATATTTCAAATACGCGTTCATGAATTTGAGAGATTAAAAGTGTGTAGTATGCTATATGATAACTATCTAAGATTTACTATTCCAATTTAAGGAAAGCAACCTGTCTTAAGAGCTATGATTAAAGCGTCTGCATGTTTACATTTTTTCAATATTATTCGTATTGAATCAGGGACAATCGTAGTAGAGCAAAACAATTTATCGTAGAAAATCATGTCCTCGCAGGACGACGTTGCCTACTGTGATAAGATGTAAATTTAAATTCTAAATCAGGCTGGCACAACAGTTTCCCTCAAAGGACCTGTATCAATCGAAAAACCACGAATGACTATAACAAGATTATTCCGAAAACACCCGAACCGGCAAGCATTAAAAGAGAATATATCGAAATCGTATGAAATCGGAACTTCATATATTTTAGATAGCCTGGAAAAGATAACTGCAGATGTAGCTAATAGCTTTGTTTCATTGTCAGATGGCAGTAGTGTTGCTCCAGGACTGGAAAACGATATCAGCAGGATGGAATGGGGAAACGGATAGTCTTTTCCGGAGTATAAAAACGAAGTGATCGAAAATTAAATTCAGACAAGGGATAAACTATTATATATATATACGTTTGAAAATCAGCCCAACATTGTTAGATCTGCACATTGGTAGCTTACTGTCCGGGATTCGAACCATCACTGTTGTGACATCTATGGCAACACCGCCTGCACTACGTCTAGCGCCCTAGACCACGCGGCTACCTAGGCTATATAAAACTATATACCCTCCGCAACTTCGTTGCGTGGGGTATAAATATAGCTTTCGGTAACCGGGTGATACCTCCTCGTAGGTTTAATCTAGGGTTGTAACGCAGTACATGATGTATAGGTGCTCGTGCAGATCAGCTGTGTGTATAGCAAAGAGGATTCAATGTCTTTCGAAAAGGAATGCCGCCACACAAAGTTATTATTGTTATATAGTTGTCTGAAGTATGTGACAATTCTTCATACTATACCTGTC